>JAQFZY010000436.1:0-28093 GCA_034696285.1 Hypogastrura burkilli | reverse complement strand
GGTTTTGTGACGTCAAAAATGAGGCGCAGGAGAGAAAAAACCCAATATGAAAAGTCCTTATGGAGACGCTCCTACCCTACCTAGTCTAATACCCTGGTGGAAGGGTAGACTGTAATGGATTGATTTTTTTAGACTGTATTGTTGAGTAAGCGATGAAAGGGTTGAAAGTGAGAGTGCTTGGTGCTGGAACTGGAGGATCCAGATTCTGTTGGCAGATATTTTTTAGGGGAAATGAGCGGATACAAAGGGGGCTGGAGAGAAAAGGTTCAAGGGAGCAGTAAGTGGACTGCTAGTTTTTTTTTTGGGGTAGCCAGGGCTCCGTTTTTTTGGGGGCTGCCCGTTGCCCATACAGGATTTTGGCTTTTAGGCTGCAGGCTTATAAACCATGGCTTAAGGTCTGGTTGGGACTTCGAGCTCGTATCATGTAACTGATGGAGCTGATGATAATGATGGAGCCCTGATCCCGTACTCGAATTTGAACGCCCCTTCCATTGCAAACCCGCTCATAAAAATTAGCTTACTAATAATTGAGTTACAATTTTTGGGTTTATTAATATAATGGTAATGGAGAATGAATCCAAATACATTTTAGGCACTGAAACGCATGACCCGTAGAAATAATAATATGAAACCAATGGTTAAAAGTAATAGTAGGATATAAATATATTAACAGTGAAACAGATATAAGGCATTAGAATTTGTCGGAGCTGAAGCACCTGTGCTACGTGGCTAATGAAATGTTGACCGTTAGGTTTTCGTGGCATGTGGACACCTGTTAGTAAGACAGAATGTAGACACCTTGGCTGAATGGTTAATGTAAGGTTGACCGTTAGACTTGTTGGGAATGTGGACACCTGTACACAGTGGCTAATCAATGTTGACCCTTATACTTTTTGGCAGCTGCACTTTGCGGATGGTGTTTAATGAAATATTGACCGTTTGGCTTTCATTGAATGTAGGCACTTGTACTGAGTACTGTAATGCAATCTTGGCCGTTATACTTTTTAGCAGCTGCACATAACGAATGTTGTTGGGCTTTTATGAAACGTAGGTACATTATGTAACTAACGATAGCTCAAGCAAAATCTGCGCCTGTATTTTGAACTGAATCATTTATATTTGCGAATATATTTGCGCACCTGCAATTTGGAATAAGTGTAATTGTTTAGTAGTTTGTCCAACCAAAGCTGTGATTTATTTCATTATAAATGTAACCCACACCATAATAAAGCTACAAAATGTAAAAGTGTTTTAAAAACGAATAATAAATTGTAATGCCGTCACTGCTCGAAAGTTACACAGAAATGTGGAATCCCGGATAGGAGGGAAATTCAGCTGGGCTAGAGCGGTGTTGCCAGTCTAGTATAATTGATCCCAGTGAGGAAGGTTCTGCATAATCTTTTTGACAGTCTCCATGAACTGGCCAAATTTACTAAGTCCAAGTCGGAGTTTCGATTCAAAATATCTGTAAGAAGAAAATTCATGTTGACACCCGTCACTTCAAAAACAAATACAAAATGCCTAAATATATGAGCTGTTGTCCTTTGGAAGGTTAAACGCAATCTCGTAGTTGTTGCTGTAGTTCCAGAGAGCTCGGAGGCTAAAAATTCAAAGTAAATAGTACATTTAGCCAACCATAATTTTAGTATTACATTAAATGCTTGAGAGAAACCCACCGAAATTGCCCAGTACACCAGACCGACTCGTTTTTCAAAAAAGAAACTGTTGTTGACTGTTCAAGTTTCCATACTTGCAGAGAATCCGGTTTGAGGTACGAACTGTTGTTCTGCTTCCTAGTTTCAATTTTGTGGAGCAAGTCAGTCAAAAATGCAAGAACCTCTTCAATCTCCGTGTAAATGATTTGTAAAATAGAGCTTGGGCTACTAGGATTATGCTTTTTGATACAGATTTTCCAGACCTGGATTGAATAGAAAAAGAATTGTAAATTTCATTCCAGTTGTATGCCCACTTACATGTTTGAGTATTGTGAAAGAAGAAGGTACCTGGTTGACATTATCGAATCCCATGCGTATTTGCATGCAGCAAGTTATCCCTAATGGTTAGACAAGAGGAATGTCCGCAAAGAATTTATCACAAGTAACCAAGTTCAGGGGAACGGCCTTAGCCAACTCCAGATATTCGGACTTTCCTGGTGTCATAGTGGCCCTTAAACTCTGCCTTCCTTTCAGGAGCAAGAACTTAGGCTTCCACGTCAAAAATACCAAAGTTGTCATCGGTTGCAGACTGCGGGTCACGTGCGCCCTCTGTATAAATTAATTCGTTGCATAATTAAAACGCTTATGGTTATGTGTGAATAATTGAAAATACCTTAGGGTACGTCCATGTCCATGATCGGATTTCCAGAAATGTTTGGAAAGTAGGCTGGGATTTCCTGACGAGGAAACTCTGCAAAACGAAAATGATAAACATTAATAGAATAGTTAAACGCCAAACAATAGAACATAAAATAATAGAATAGTTAAACGCCAAACAATAGAACATAAAAATAAATTTTGAAACGTAGCCAACTTGTATTCTTGGAGAGACTTTGATCAGTGTAGGTGAAGACTTTGAGTGCTTTAGTGTCGCAGTTGAGGAGTGTACTTGGTGAATCCAAATTAGAGACTAAATACTCTACGAAAGAACAAAACGGAGTTTTATACTTGGACCGTATACCGTTGGGTTTAGAGACCGTTGGGATTCAAACGTATTACCGACAATCATTCATGGCCATCTGCCATTAGCCAGATGTTTAGAACCAACGGACAACCAACTGCATGGTTAGTGAATGTGCCCAACGGACAACGTTTCTCCCCTATTTTGAATTTTCATACCGCATTTCCGTCTGACTACAAACGTTCAACCGACAATCGGCTCAAGATCTAATCTCATACATTACACAACGTTCCTAAACTGATGGCCTACTGTTACACCTGGATCTATATTGTACAAAAGAACTCCAGATCTTTTGTCAGGCTCAAGCTCCTCTTAGCCCTTTGATCCCTCCGAACCGCTTCTCAGTTCGGAGAAACTCCAAATCTTATAAACGGCTAAGGGCCAATAAATTATTACCTCTGTCCACCCGAAGCTGCTTCTCAGTTTTGAGTCTTTTGTCTCCTTAAGGGCGCAGCTTGAGCCAGAATAGTATTGAATAAGAATGAAATACATATTGTTCTAAACAGTAAGCCTGTTAGCCTTAGGCCAGTTAGCATAGGCTAGGTCAGGAATCAGGTACTCCTGGTTCATATAAATAGAGCTCCGAAAATCTGGAGAATCATCACTCTTGACCTGCTACGGTTCCCAGTTGGACCTAGCATTTCCACTCTTTTTTCGGCCTACGGTTCCTAGTTGGACCGGGACTATTCTTGCCAAGGTTCCTCGTTGGACCGGGTAAGCCCAACACACTTTCATGCAATCTTTAATGAAAATAAAATTAGTGTAAAAGAGATTTGAGAACGAGACCTAGCTGCGCGCGTGCGTTTTTTGAACATTTCTTTAAAACAATAAGAACCATACATAACATAATGGTGCCTCTTGTCACGGAAAATTTTTTTTTTGTGTTCAAAATATACTAAAGTAACATGAGAGATTTTTGGCATTTTCAGTTAATTTTTAAATATATGCGGAAAAAATGAACATTTTCATGAAAAAGGCTGTTTCTACATACAAAATAAAGGATTTTATTTTTATTCGATTTTAAGGTAAAAGATAACGTAGATATACAGACGGACGTCTGTAAATAAAATAAAATTGTACCTTAAACACAAATAATGCAATTTTATGTACTACTGTCTTTTGGATTTGTTTTACTGTGTATATTTAAATCGGCTTGTCAGAGAAAAATTAAAGAACATTGAAATGAACAGAAGATTAAGAGCCAGGCTAACATAAATTTATGTATTGAGCCTATGTAGAATACCGGAAACCTTATCTTCCATTTTGGGTACTCACTTAAGCACCAAGGCTAAGCCGTAACAGTAAACTAGAGACTGATTTACTACACAATGACTTTTGAAAACGAAGGCCCAGGATTGGCCCGGAATCATTATAAAATAAATAGTTCGTTCCTTAGCCCAATTTCTTTTCCAAAAAACCAACTTTTGCCTTTCTGCAGCCGAACTCGGGCAGTAAACTCGTAAATATAACTTTGCCCGTTTTTATCAGTTAATACGGTAACTATTTCCGGCCAAAAAGTACGAAATAGTTTCTCTCACTCATTTTCAATAAATAATAACATAGCATTACAACATGGATAGAGGTAGAAGAACTGTAGTGTCCAATCTCAAGGGAACAACCTTTGAATATTAAATATAGCCCATTCGTTTTTTTTAATTAAAGCACACGCTTTTGTTATTATTTATATAAATATGTCATTTTTCTATTACACCGCTAATAAAATACCTAAAATAGTACAACCTACACTAGAAACTATGGTAATTACTAGTAATTTGCGATTTGAACAGTAAACATAGTTTCATGAGTTAACATGAAGTGAAAATACATCCGAGTTTGAAAATTACGGAATCTGAATACAGGTTTAGCGTCACAATAACCGTACTCTGCCTTCACAAATATAACAAATCGTAATTATAGAAATCAACCACGTTTGACTAAAAAGTACTGAGTATATTCACGAATATAATTATTAGAAAAAGTAAAAGACTGACACTTCGCATTTGATGTACGAAACGGATATACAAACTAATGGTATTCATAGTATTTATGTATATTTTTTTTCAATGGCAGTATTTAAACAAACGCAAAGTTCACTGCAATCCAATCGAAAAATTCGATTTGGGATAAACATCACGGGTACAGAATAAGCCATATAAATAGAATTAAAAATACATAATCCCTACACGCTGCCGTAAAAAGTTTAATTTCCTGTTGTCGTAGTCACAACTGTTTAGACTGACTAAATTACCCCAAATTGATACCAAATATATTCAGAACAAATTATAACATTTCTATCACGTTTCTTTGGTAACTAAATACAGAAGTTGATTAGAAAGTAATCGTCATTTCTATATTCAGCGCTATAGAATTTACTAATTCAGTTACTAGTAGATAGCACGGCACGTAATAAATATACTGTAGTAGTAAAACACATTTCAAATAGCATGCTATTACTGGAAACACGAGCTAATCTATTCTATGCATTGACATTTCAATTCACATAACACAAAAACATATATTTATATTTGAAAATATGACACCACTCCTTAACTAATTTCTGTACTTCTACGTATAAGATTCATTGTTATAACTTACATATACTTTACACTCATGTAACTGTTCTTGAATACAATTCGCTACCAGTTTCTTCTCAGAATGGAGAATTACGTTATACTCAAAACAAGTATATTAACGGCTAAAAATTTACTAGAATTATGTTATACAACCCTACTGGATGTGGACGAGCAAATTACTCAAAATAGAGCTGCTTTATCGGATAAGAAAGGGATACGTATTACAGGCGGAGGCCTATTGGTTCACTGTTCACTATAATAACGAAAAACAAACAGTAGGCAGAGATTTAATTCAGAATATTTCAGGTACATTGAGCAAAACTGAAGCAGAAATTAAAGTGCGGTTTCCGAATCAAAAATACTTCATGGTAGAAGGAAATTCCAAAAGTATAAAACAAGATTATTTATGGAATACATTAGCCGAATCGCCTCTTACGGTGATTAAAAAGAACCCGGCGAAAAGCTCGGACAAAATACAAAATCCAAAAACACAAATGGAACATCTGGAAAGCTACTACGACTCATTGTCAGAGGAGGAATTAAGTGCAAACAAATACTACGACTCATTATCCGATGAGGATTTTTAATACCTTTCAAAATACAAACAAAAAATTCAGTCCGTCCATATAAAAATTGGCTTTATCATTTCTTCACGTAAATACCGATTTCCAATAGGTCAATTCAAATCAATCATTTATTTACATTATTGTTGTTTTTAAAATCTTATGTATCCGGTGATAATACTGGGAGCTTACATTTTTTAATTACTCAACATTAATTACCGACAATAATATAAGTTTTTTTTGTAGTAACTTATTGTCAATAATATTATTAATTTTATTATAATAAAAAAAAATAATAATTTAGTTTGTAGGTAGCTTTGAAGCAAATGCTCGGAAATCATTGGGTTTAAATTCCAATAGCCAAGCCTGATAAAGTGGCCCGTTGAAAAGTTTAAATAAAACTACATTTCTCAACCGGTAGTCATGGTTTCCGAGGTACCCTAACTGCCCCACCCCATGTGTAAAAAGTGAAGATGCCTATCAATTGCAGAAGGTTACTCATACTGGAAAACTAATGGTACTCACTCCTATATGTTGCTAGGACAGCCGAACTTTGTTTATTTGAATTTAAATCCTAGATGCCGAAAGGGAGGGATGGAGTGAAAGAAATACTAACTTATTTTAGAGGATTAACGTAACTGTATACAATTTTTAACTCCTGACTTACTTTCAATTACTTTATATCTTAATTTAACTAATTTTAATTCGCAGAAACGTGCAAATAACCCCATAAAGATTGAGCTGTGCGTGATTATACAACACGCCAATAACTAAATAAAATGGCAGACGTCCCAGATGATCCTTAATAGATTATGATATAAGTACCACAGTAGCTAAATGTTAATAATACCATAGAAGTAAATATATACAGATTGTGATTAATCTTAATTGAATAATAATCCAGAGATGAGCCAAAGAGCCACTCGAAAATTTTTTTTATCAGGCCAGACATGAGCCAAAGAGCCACTCAAATATTTTTTTTAACAGGCCAGAGATGAGCCAAAGAGCCACTCAAATATTTTTCTTTAACAGGCCAGAGATGAGCCAAAGAGCCACTCAAATATTATTTTTATCAGGCCAGAGATGAGCCAAAGAGCCACTCAAATATTTTTTTACGCCAGAGATGAGCCAAAGAGCCACTCAAATATTTTTTAACATGCTTGAGATGAGCCAAGGAGCCACTCAAATACTTTTTTTACATGCCAGAGATGATCCAAAGAGCGACTCAAATATTTTGTTTGAATAAAGGGCATGTATTGACCCAGAGAGCCAGACATATATTCTCTTTGCATAAATTGGTAAAAATTAGCCGAACACCCACTGAATTGTATCCTCAAGTATCATCACCTTTTATCTACCAAAATAGAGCAATAAAGAAAGATTAGTCGAGCAAAGAGGAGTATTGTTTTACAATTAACGAAACTGATCACTTCTTTATCGAAAACAATACCCCTTAAACAGGAATTATGCGAAGACTTTCTATTCATGATCTGGAACTGACTTAATCACAGCTAAATCCCATCCATATTATATGAACTACTTGAACGAACTTTCTCGGAAATACAATTTCTAAAATGTACACAAAGTTTAAACGAAATAAACAATAATTAAATTAAAGGGGGTACGTATTCCCTACAAAACCAGGTATATAATTCTGTTAATGCCCGATGGATGAATATAATTAATTTCTCAACAGCCACAATTACTTACCTGAAATGACAACTTACATAAAATAAAGACTAATTTTATGGAAAACCTTACAAATCTTAAATGTAACATTCGCAATTCAACTGCAATACAGTACAATTTGAATTTTGTGAAGCACGTGTCGCGCTTGGTCTCACACTCAAACCTAAACAATCGTTATTCAAGTAGACTAACTTACTTCAACAATTTTATTCAAGTAGACTAACTTACTTCAACAATCTTATTCAAGAAGACTAAATTACCTAAACAATTTTTGTTGAAGTACAATAATGTATCTAAATAATTATTATACAAATACTTAACTAATTTACGTATTTACAATTATAATTAAAGTGGACAAATTTCCTTATGCAATTTTCTTTGAAATGATAATTATTTATTAACATTCATTGCTAACTTTCTTATGTTAAGCTTAGCCGTATAACTATATTTACCTTTTTTCTTTAAGAAATAACGGCACTGATTGTCTTATTTAATAGTAAACAATGTTCTTTTATTGGTGACATGTTATCTTTCACACGGACTAACAGACCTGACTGACAATATCCCACCTCTTTCATCGCCGTCGTCAAAACCATAAGCCAGCAACAACTTAGCCGTCTCCAAAAGACTTTACCCCCGGATAATCAGCAGAAGCTACAGTCGATCCTGAAAGATTCCCATTATCTTCAGTTAACCCTTGTCCACCGCCCCATCTCCGCGTTGAGAAGTTCCAAAACATGGAGTACGTTTATTACTCAGCTTGATTATTACTCAGACTCCTCAACCGTGGTATATACATTTATCCATGACGGAGCTTCGCTGGAAAAACGTCATCAGCCGAGTACCTATCAGCCAAACTGCCCGAGGCTCAATATAACTCTCCATCCCTTGTCACTGTCGACTCAAAAGCACTAGTTTCTCTTTCCCCATACCCATGTCCAGCATCCCGAACTCAATCCCTAGCTGTTAAGATTATCCCAGCACCATAAAGCAGCGTAGAATTTATTGTGCTGCCTGAACAACTGACTCCGGTGCTCCAGTGAAGAGCACCACATATGTCAACCCTACGGCGTACTATAGTGTGAGCGTACAATGAATCTTCGATATATTCCACACCCACCCAAAATACCGCTAGTTTCAGAGTTGAAAATATCAACATTCCAGCATTGGTACATATGCTTTCCCATTCAACAACTTACATAGTCATACTATGGAATATAGTATTGACCGGACTGACTGGCTACCTCATTTTGCATAGTATTGCTACGAACATTCCCTACTATATGGCAGCAGTCAATTCCTTCTCTGCCCAAAACCCTCTCACCTCAAACTCAACAACAATTAACCACTGGCAATTTCGTTTAATGGGTATTGTAACAGGAGAAATTATCTTAAAAATGGTATGCGTCAACTGCGTTGGATTCGTTAGCACATCCGACTAACCCAAAACCCCAAAGACGGTTACTCCATAAGATGACGGAAACGTTTCCACTGACTACACCTGGTACCGTAACCAAAGAAATTGACTAAAACACTACGAACTGACACTTATCTTAAAAAATGGACTTGATTAAATGTAAAAATACAACAAACATTTAATAATTTTAGTTAGATTATATGTAATAATATATTAATATTTCGTAGATACAAATGTAATTTAATCTTCAATTTAATTTACATAGTTTGTAAATATTTAAACTAAGTACAGAGGAATATTATCTTTACTAACAATCAAACATGCAAAAACTTTTAAAGATAATTTTAAAACTAAATTAACTTACTCTAAATTATTTCAAGTCTACAATGGAACAGCTCCTATTCTTGATGCGGCAGCAATCGAGGCAGCCAGCCTTGAGGCGCTGGTACTCGAGAATCCTATCAAACTGTCTAAGAACGAGAAACGTAATAGACGGAGGGCCCTTCACCGGATCCAGGAGAAGTTCAACCCACCTCTCCTTCCACAGCTGGGGGTTAATCCAGCTAATCTCTGTTCCCTTCCTCATCGCCATCAGATGGGTCATGATGCACCCGAACCCTTGCGGACTCCGCCTGGAGCTGCAGCCCACCGAGAGAGTCGTCACGGTGTTCCGGTCCTGAAGCGGGGAGAGATTGGGAAGTTCAATCTGAAACCCATTGACGGGGCAACGCTGTTTGGCCAGAGTTCCAGAGATACATTTCCAACTTCACAAGTCTTAATCCCGTTGGAGCCCACTTCCCGTCCGGTTCCTACTACTTCCCGCTACTGCCGACCCACCTACTACGGGAGACTCCTGTGTCAACCTCGCAGGTGGGAGTCCCGTATAAGGCCCCATCACAAGCCTTAACCCAGTACGAGACCCCACCCACCCGCCGCCCCCGTATTGAATACGACTTCCACCAGATGAAGACCACAAACCAGGACGGCCTCAAGCTTCAATCTTGGGACCCAAGGACGGGTCTTCTCATATTGCCCGACTAAATTCGAGGAGAATACCAATCTTTGTAATTGTATAATACATCCCTCAATTATGGGTTATGTCAGTATTTTTACTTAACAATATATTTCATTGATTTATTTTAATTATTTATTTTATTTACTTTATTTATTTGATTTATTAGTAATTGTAGTTTTACGATTTTCTCTCAGTCCAGTTGACCCATTCTCTAATGTTTCAAGTCCAGGAACCAAAGTCACTTCTCTGCTACAAAATGGGAAAGACCACCCCACCGATAAAGCCCACGTTTAAGCCTCGCAACCTTATGGAAGCCTTCAAAGAACAAGCAAAAAATACGTTTGTCTTAAAGCGAACCTTTCAAAAAGCTACACCCGAAAGCCTTAAACTGGGAATATTAAAAGTATTCAACATTGTCAAAAAACACACGGCATTACCAATGAGTCGACTACGGCTCATTTGTCCGTGTACGACGGGTACAGGTAAACGAAAGTTTTTAAATATATCTTTTCAGACTTTATTGAAAGTGCGCGCTTTTGTTTTAGGAAAATCACACATTATAATGTGTCTTCGGGAGTATTTTGAGCAAAGGAAAATCACGTATCGTATTTGCAGTCTTACCGGGTTCGGGGCAACATTTCATTCCACCTTTTACATTCCAATGTTTGACAAGTATAAGATTCCAACTGCAAATCTGAATCTTGCGCAATGTGAAAATGTTCGTCTTTGACGAACTTTCTCTTCTTGTTTCGTCATTGTGTACATTTTGAATAATTTATTATGTGCAGGTTAATAACTTTAATTGTTTACAGGCTTGCGTATGCTATGCTTGCTTTCCGAATGGATGAAAGCGATTTACGGAAACCGGGAACCACTTGGCCGAGCTGACGATTTACTCTTGGGTAACACCGTGATATACTGACTTGGCAGAACCTGAGACACATTCAGTTAATGTCGTTGCCTTAATACTTTCAGGTGATTTCGCACAACTGTCTCCTGTCGCAGATATTCCATTGTTTCGCAATCGTGCAGAGGTCAAGGAAGGACTACCCATGTCGGGGTACGCGGCTTACAGGAGCTTTGACCAGTGTGTCATATTTAAAGAAGTTTCAAATTTAAACGTTCGGCAACACTTTGTTTTGCGTTTGTACAATGTATTTGTAATAAACTGTTGTCAATTTTAGCAAATGCAGCAAAATGACCCAGGCCAAGCTGCATTCGGTGCATTGCTTTTAAAAGTTCGAAGTGGATCTATTGATGAAGCTGATTTTTTTTGACAATTCAAATTTACTCAATACTCGGTACTGTAAAAACGTGAGCAGTGAAGAAATCATCCTTTTTAATAGGGAAGGAAACTTTTGCTACGGCGAACGAAAAATGGTGGACGAAACAAACAAGTATGTCGTAGCTATGCATATTAATCAAGGATACATGCAGATTAGTGATTCAAGTATGTACATTTTTAAATTGAATACAGGCGAATGCCGCTGAGAAAGCTGGCCTTAAATTATCCAAATCACGGCAACCGATTTTAAATCCACGTGGAGCCGACTGTACTCTCAGTATGCATTGGCGCAAAAGTAAGGCTGACTTCAAACCAATGGATTGAGGCTGGACTCTATAATGGAGCACCAGGAAAAGTAAGATCTTCCTACCTTGTAAAGTTATAAATGTATAGGTAATACGTGATTGTGTTTTTAGGTGACGGAAATACGAGTGAACGAAACGACTCGACTAGTGGAATGCATATTTGTCAAATTCAATCAAAACTATTTAAAGATATTTCTGATGCGTTTGGAGTTGCACACATTCCTCCTCACCTACACGATCATTTTGCGTCATTCCCTCCTATAAGCGAAGTTTCGCTAACTGATCTTTCTGGAACTCAACAGCAATACGTATCAAGTCCAGAAACAAAAATTAAATTTAAAGAAAAACGACTATATAGCACGCTTTATGACAAAGTAGAGCAAGTTTATTACGGCAAAAATATTCAACTTTTCTTAAAAATGGGAGTCAAACTGGTTATAAGTCAAAAAATGCAGAGAAACGCAAAACGTCAACCAGTCTCTTGATGAGTAACGCGTACAAGCTACGCAACAATCTGTTGAGTGGTCGACTAATGCTAGATCCGCTCGCGCACACGAAAAACGAATTTTGCAACAATTCTGTACGCGCCAAAGAACTGTTGGCAAAACAGGACTTTATGGACATTAAGCCAGTGGGCAAGTCCAAGTGTATTAGTCTAGTTCGTAGGCACAAAACTAGGGCAATAGATTTAAACTTTCGTTTAATTGCTTTGGTAGTCTATGAACTTGCCAAGTACAGCTTAATGGAATTTCTATATTTTAAACTAAAACCACCATTTGGGCCACGCTTAGGCGTGGTGCATTCTCATACCGATTCATTACTTTGTTTAATTAAGTAAATGCTAAAACGTACATTTCCAAACTAAAATCTATTTCGAGTGACATGGATTTCTCAAAAGTATCTCATATTCCCGAATTGTATTCTACTGAGGATTTTTGTACAGTTGGCAGGATGAAACAGCAAGACGAAATGTAGAGTTCAAGGGCCAGAAGCCTAATCAGTACAGTCTTCTGTATCAGAACAGTTCAGAAACTTGCAAATGTTTTGATATCCCCATGGCTACAAATAAAGCACTGTTTAGACATGAGCTGTACAAATAGTATCTGAAGAATCCAACGCGGACAAAGTTGGATATAACAAGTGTACGTTTTATTGACGGAAAACTTTTAGATGTTAAGCTTTCTAGGTATATCCTCGGTGGAATTTATATAGCACGCTATTACGTAACCGACTATTTTAGCCTTCCCTTTGGGCATTATTTACGGTCAGTAAACTCAAAACCCTTAAATAATGGTTAGCAGTACATTGATTTACAGAATAGTTCATTAGAACCTTAGACTATGTATTAATGTATTATTTTTTGAAAATTTCATTTGTATTCCATAATTTATATTAAACTGGAATAAGTTGATATTGAAGTGATTTCTATTGATTGTAGTGAATTGGAATAAAAACTAGACTGTAAAATATCAGGTAGTGGGCCTACTCTACGTTCAATAACTTTGTGTCCGGATCCTACACCTAAAGCGTTACACAATTGTTAGGAATAATTAAGCCAAAAATGTTTGCACTTTGGGGCAGGGGTTGTTGAGTTACAAGCCCTTACACCCGGCTGACACTGACCTTGAGGAACAAGCGATTTTTCTAACTTTTTTCACAATAAGCGAAACTATTAGGAAACGATTGTTGAAAACCGTATTTAAATATGTTCGTAATTTTCTAGTTGTACTCAACTCACGGAAGTACATACATACAGACGGACTGACTTTGGTCGCGGACACACATACTTACAGACGGACAGAAACGACAAATTAAAAAAAAACCACAGTTTAGTAATTCCCGTGTCTCTGTGGCACTACGTAGTTAATGTGTTGATGATCTACACATCTACCTGGCTGGGGTCGACGCTAGCGACCCAACAACAGCCCATCCATCCGTACTCTTATTATGACGATCCCATGCTTCTGCTACTTGGCGTAGGCCACACTCAATAAATATCGGATTGAAGGGCGCCCAAATTAATTACACCTTCCTGGTTCGGACTCTCCAGAGCCAGAACCCGTTATAACGTGAGATGAATACATTAATAATTTTCTTTGATACCTTTTGCCCTGAAAATTATTCAAAGGCCGGTTCCGGGCCACTATAAACGGGAGTAGTTTGAAGCCTTCCGTCCCAGTTCAATTCCGAATCTGCCAGAGAACAGTTATTTAATTCCAAGAGAGAGTCCAAAAGTTTCAACATGTTGTTTCTCAACTTTATCGTTAAAGACGGCCACCTAAAGTGGCTAAAATTTTCGGGCAGTTTTGACAACAATTTCTCAATATTCTCAGCTTTGAGATATGACGTCGACATTTTTATCTGATAATAATAGCTGAACAGACGCCGAATAGAGCCCGAACGCCTACACCCTTGTAAAGAAATTGAAAAACCCAAAAAACCTTACTCCGCCTAACGGAGAAGTTTTGCGCATTTTCAGCATTAAAACACATTGCAAATTTTGCCTTGGACCATTTATTGCAGAAAAGCCCAGAGTCTATCGCCGTCATCACGTCTATGCAAATTACGAATATACAATTTGTACCGGATGCAATATAAACGCACGGCAACAGTTTCACATTAACGCAGCTTGCTTTGGCGAAACAAAACATGAAGATCATGGCTTTGAAGGCAGTATAATCAATTACGTGCACCCGCTGACACGTTCGGACGGGTCTCTCTAGAGTGAAAATAAATAGTAATAAAAATGACAAATGCAAGTAATTTTAGACCTGGAACAACCCTTGAAGAATTGACTACTGAAATGTGTGACGGCAAAGAAGAGTTTCAACTGCTTGGTCAATACGTTGAGAATTATCCAGAAGCTGTGCCAACTTTTCTGCCTCATTTTAAAACGCTTCCAAAGTTTACTTCGGCCACTGATTTTAATAGTAAATTGTCGACTGAAAAAAAGTTTCCTAAAAATGACTTCGACGCAATGGTGACAAATGAAGATTTTTCAAAGTTGTCACAACTAAATGCGTACTTAAATTGTGAAACTCTGGGTCAATACACGTGAGAGACTCTCAAAGCAAAAACGCTAATTATTGCAGATATTATTTAATTTTGTCGTGATCGCTCGATTCGGGACTATAATCTAGACCCCGCTCACGTATACGGACTACCAGTCTATACTTTCAACTGTGCCTTTTTCCATTCCAGGCTCGACTTGATTACCGACCTAAAAATGGTAGAATTGATGAATTTAGGTTCCAGGGGGGGTTTAACGTTGCTTTCGAGTCAGCATGCAAGAGCAAACACAAATAAATGTGATCCCAAGTTCGGAAGAACAAGAGTTGAGCATTTTCACAGTGCTTGTACATTTTCAAACTAAAGTCAATTTCAGGCGACATGGACTACTTGTATCTCACAATGGTGAATTGTATTCTACAGAGAACTTTTGTACATATGGCAAGAATGAAAATGTTAGACGGAATTGTAGAGTTTATAGGGCTGAAGCCCAGTCAGTATAGCTTACTCATTCAAGACAGTTCTGAAACTTCTGGAGGTGTGTTCTGGAGTCCCTAGGGCTACAAATCAAGCATTATTCAGACACGAACTATACAGGGAATCTCTAAAGAATCCAAACATAACAAGGCTGGATATTACCAGCGTTAGATTTGTAGACGGTAAAGTGTTGGATTTCAAATTGAAACGGTTTGGGCTTGGAGGTGTAGGCATTGCTCGATATTTTGTGCAAGTCTACTTTAGCCTTCCATTTGGTCATTATGTACTTTCCATGGTTCAGAATAAATAATGCAATCATATCTTTACTAATTTATATGACTAATTACTAGACTTGTTTTGCATTACACAATTTTAGCAAGTACGTTTAGTAAGTTGCTCCAGTTTATTTAGTAATATTAAACTTAGATTATCTATATTCAATTATCTTACGCTGTGTCCATCTTCACAGAAACCATTTACCTTTTGCTTAATCAGAAATCCATTAAGTTCCTTAGAATTCATCTTAAAGGCCTGACAGGAGAGTAATTGAATCTGTAGGCCATGATTGATTTTATCTCAAGATTAAGCGCCTAGCTTTTTTTACTTTGAGGGAAACCGAAAGGTTCAAAATTCTATTAAAATACAATAAAGTATCAGAGAAGAGTCGAAAAAGAGTAATTGGCTTTGAAGCCCCTATTTCTGGCCAAAGATTAAGGGCTGGTTGAGTAGGGGCCCTTATTTACTAGGAAATGGATTTGAGCCCTTTGAATTCATACAAATACTCGAATTTCCAGGTATACAATCTCAGTCTATTTCTGTCAACGGAGCAGTAATAGTGCAATATAGCATTTCAATTTTTAAAGTGTTACAAACTCAAGCGTAACTTTAGAATGATCTTGAGCAAGTGTTTGTACTCAGAAGGGCACATTGATTGGTTTGGTTTTGCAACCATTTCCAAGCAATTTACTTTAATCGACCTTATATCCGACCGTACAAGGTGCAAGTACCTAAAAAGTCAGAGCCATTTCAATCATTTGTGCATTTGTTTGGACACGTTTGACTACAAATGGTCAAAGTTCGTGGAGATGGTTGGAAAACATTCGATATACATTTGTCACGACGGACTTACGGCAGGAATGTTGCCGTATTTGTTGGCCAAGGTCAAGAATCTCAACACGGCTAGAGTGTTCGACTACAAAGATTTGACGAGGCTGGAGCTGGAGCATATGAAAGTACCAGGAGGGGATGACCTGGAAAACTGGACAAAGGACCTCTGGGAAGACTTTCCTAGTGATGTAGTGTTTAATGCAATACTAACGTTCCAATGTAAGTATCGAATTTTAGTTTATTATGTACATAATATATAAATCTTATTTTCTGAATTTCTCAGATGTATTTGTTTCTTTGCCTATTTCCCATTAAAGTACGTAAAACCCTCAAAAATTGTCATTAAATTCATAAATAACGAAACTGTATTAAAGGTGTGTGTGTTGTAAATACTATTTTAGTGCTGGTTACATTTATTGGAGCGGATAACCTTCTGTCTCCTTTGCAAGAGGAGCGTGACGATGATGATTTGAAAATCGTTGGAACGGTGATAAACAGGCCCGGCGATAGGGGTAGGCAAGCTTGGCGAATGCCTAGAGCCTACCGGCCTACGAGTAGGCAACTATCCAGTAGGTATTTCCAGTAAAAATATTTCTGCTAGCTTCTAGCAAGATACGAGTCGTCTCCATGAACAATATGTTCTAGCATGTGAAGACATGGAAAATCGCCTTAGAAAAGGAATATCTATGGACAGTCAACCCGGCTTACTTAATTATTGAGTGTAGACAAGTATAATGTTTAACTGATCTGGATATATTTATTGTGACCACTAACAGACGCAGCATTAAAGTAGTATCTTACTTCGGCAAACTATATTGCTCACAATAATCAAGCCTTTCGTGGCTCAAAGGATACTACACCCAACTGTTGAAATAGTAGTTATTTCTTTGAACTTGTCGAACTGCTTGCAGACCCGATCATGAAGGAGCACGGGAGGAAAGCAACAGCACATAAAATCAAGGATCACTATTTAAGTCATTTAGTTAAGAATGAAACGCTATCTCTAATGGCTGCAGCAATCAGGGAGAAATCCTTGTGTAAATTGAAACATTACGTCTCTATAATAGCTGATTACACCCGCGACATTAGTTAGGTAGTGCAGCTGACCATCACAGTTCGGCTGGTCTTGTTCCAAAAGAAGAAATATAATACTCACGAGCATTTAATTGTCTTCCTATTGCGGATACGAGTACTGGGTCAGGTCTTACACAAAATATAATTTCTTAACTCAGTGTTTGCGGGCTAAACCTAGATGATTTGGCAGAGGACAACGCTGATAATGGCTTAATTATGAAAGGGATGGGAATGGGACTTTGGATATAGTACTTAACACAATGGAGTACAAAAAGCAATAATCCACCTGCACTTTTTGTACCGTGTGCTTGCCACTCTCAATTCGGTCGTTAATTATGGCGTTGAATCCTGCCTTGTTGCAGTGAAACTGTTCTCCTTCGTGTAAAACTTATATCATCTGTCTTCAGACTAAAAGTGCTCCTACGTTTACGTTAAAACATCTATCACTCTATCAGCTACCCATTGGGAGGCGGGAGTTGAATTTGTAAACTCAGTAAGATAACAGATTTCGGAAGCCTAAGAGGCGCTACACGAGTTAGTGGAATTAACGGAAGTGGCTGACCTCAATCAGGAAGCGGAGCGCATTGGAAACCAAATGAAGACGTACCGGTTCTTAGTCTAATTTGTTGTATGGTATGGTATATTATTTCAACTGAATTTGGTTAGCGAATACCAGAATATAACAACTAAATTCAAAGGCTCAATGACAAAAATGGAGCCGACAATCCAATTTGTGATGAAATACAGAATCAATGGGTTTGTTCATGCCAAATTTACCGCGCGAGAGCTTTTGACAAAATTGACGTTGAAGCGACGTTCCTAGCGCCAACTACACTTCTAATGAGGAAAGGGATACAATTTCAGTATGAACTCGAAGATCAGTCTATTTTAGATCCAAAAGACCTATTTGAGGTGGTGTGAGCCTACCGATCACAGGGGACTACGAACTGAAAGCTACCGAGTTTCCACTACTGATTAACTCTTAACTCTACTTAAACATGCAGAGTAACTAGCACGAAGCACGAGGCTGACTGTATTTTCACTTTCAGCGCTCTATATTTTGTAATCAAGATTGAATTGCGTACATATTTTCTCGATGCGGCCAGGTTCATTTGAATTCATAACATTATTACTTGGTAACAAAAACTTTTACTTAATTGTGTAAATCTAAATTAAAATTAGTTAAATTTTACAATATGCCTTTTTGCTTTTTCTGCTGTCGAATACAATGTCTGAAAGCAGTAGGTATTAGCTAGCCAGTACTTTCTTCTGAATGGTAAAGCAAGTTTGCCTAGGGCCTACCGACCTGCTGCGCCGGGCCTGGTGATAAATATGCCGTATTACCTTCCAACTGTACACGAGGACCAGCTACGCGAGATTACGCCTACAAGCCTCGTCCTTCAGGTTAGGCCCGTCCCAGGCTCAAGCAAGGATTCGGCCCAGTCTGTCTCTGAATCAATAAACCAACTGAAGGATCTTTTCCCACAGGTTAACCAATAAGTTGTGGTGAACTTGGAACGCAAAACTTTAGTTTCATATTTATTTAGTTAATAAATACTACTTGGTGTATATAGGGAATAAACAGTGACTCATTATTCCCATGCACACATACACCACACAGCTGCTTGTATTCAGCGCTTTGACGATGTCCAAATTCCGCCGCCCCACCATTGCCGGTCCCGGAACGGGAGCTGGCGGACGAAATTGAGGATATTTTGTTGTGTTGGGCTGAGAGCCCAGTTCTCCAAAATGAGTATGAAAACGATTCTGACTAAGGTTTGGTTGCAGTGTTATTGGCCAACGTTTTAATGATTTTAAGGTCATTTTAATCAAGTAATCTTTGCCTCAAGACAAATAAACTCACTTCTCGGAAAGTTAGTCCGCCTAGCAAATTTACCCGACATTTTGCTAGTTGTTCTATATATTTCGCTTAGAGTAGCATGTAAACAATAGAACGAGCTCCAAACCTATTATAGGCTAGGAATGAGATAGATGTGTGACCGTAATCCAGTTCGAACTCAATCTCAGACTCGAAGTCCCAACCAGACAGACCTTTAGCCATGGCTTATAAACCTACAGCCCAAAAGCCGATATCCTGTACGGGCAACGGCCAGCCCTCCCAGAAAAACAGAGCCTTGGCCAAAACAAAAAAAAAATACTAGCAGTCCACTAACTGCTCCTTTTTGCTTCTAACCTTTTCTCTCCAGCCCCTTTTGTATCCACTCATTCCCCCTAAAAATACCTGTAAGCAGAATCTGGATCTTCCAGTTCCAGCTCCAAGCACTCTCACGTTCAACCCTCTCATCCCTTACCTTACTCAACAATGCAGTCTAGAAAAAATCAATCCATCACAGTCAACCCTTTCCCCCTCCCCCTCCTTTTCAATTCCAATCTTACCTGCTCCTCCAAGCCGGACTACCAGCCTCCTCCATAACCCACCCTTACCTGTGCACCTAATACCTACATCATAATTAATTATCAACACATTAATCACATGTCAACCTTTCCCATTATCGGTAAACACCAAAATGATCCTCACATCCACACACCTGTACACGTACATTAGCACTATATACTATATTAATAATGGGTTAATTAGTACAGATATAGTCTATATCTGTACTAATTAACCCTTATTATACACTAAAATAGCTACACATATAAACTCCCTGCTTTACTTATAGCAGAAACAGGCCAATAGTGGATGTAGTATATAACTACTATCGTTATGTATCGTTATGTAAGGACCGGATCGTGCGGAACACTACTAAATTTGTACTGCAACGGAGCCAACAATCGAAATCTTACAAAAAACTAAAGTTCAAAACCGGATTTCAGCAGCTTAGGACCGAAAGGTGTAAGCAGATGAAATTAAACTCAGAAAAACATATTTGAGTATATATAAAGAATATTATAGAACATACTGGTAGCCCCAGCACCAGAAATTCTGGTGATTTTTGGTGGTTCACGATTTTTGACAGAAACAAATGTATAGTGTCAGAGGTACCCATAAATACCAATGCGTCGGAAATTGTAATGCACTATTTAATTACAAAAATTTAAACTTAATCTGTCGACTTGCATAAGATTCGTCTTAAAAATTAAAATTACTGCAATAGGGTACAGTAATTAATTTAGCCCGTTAGATTGAACTTAGGCGTGGTACCCTTATGTTCCCACCCCGATGCATTCTGTATTATCGCTTTAATTTCAGCTTTAAATTTGAATAAAATTCATACCAAAAACCGTACTCAGCATTCGCAACGAAAATGCCCGTTGCTCAAATTACAACTGCCTGTCTCAGCCCATAAGTATGCATAAAGTTTAGATGCACCCTTATGTAATCAATCCCTCCTTGAATCTAAACTTTTGAACCTCAACGATGCCAATGACCCCCGTCGACATTGGCAAATAAACCGTAGTCCCCACATACACACCAGTCTCTTGTTACTATGGGAGACGGAAGACCGGCAGCTGAAGCACCCGTTGATATTATTGTTTAGTAAACACTCGTTTTTCGTTTTTCCTGCATGGTCTATTCATAGCTCCGCCCCCTTTCCCGTTACCGGCCAATTACAGAACGAATAAAACCAACACGCTAGACAGTGAAAGAAAGACTAACTTATATAAGAGGATGTAATAAAACCTGGCCAAGGAGCAAAGGCTCCCTTTTACCGGGTACATATCAATTTTGATACTCAGGCGAAAAGTGCCAAGCATTGTTGATTGTTGCCAAGTTGTTGCCAAGCCAGCTCTGTAGTGTTATATTGGTATATATAGTAACTATTATAGCATTTACCATCACTGCAATGTCATTCGGATCGGAGGTTGTCGCGTAGAGGATCAAAATCGATATGCACGTGGCGACGGCTTAATGAATTAACTAATTTCATATGAACTTGGTCAGGTTTCAAAGTTCCAGGACTGCGCAGGCTAACTGATTGGAAAGAGCCTGCATAAAAATCAATGATTTCCCTGTAGAATTTTGTACCGCCATCCTCTCGCTGTCCTCCTCGTAATGAACATATGGATCGATGCAAATGTTGTCGATGTTTGGACCCAGTCCAATGAGGCCGTCTATTAGGTCAGCCTTTAGGGACCAGGGCTGGTCTATACGCAGTTTCTTAAGTCGGAGGAGCTGGATGGATTTCAAGTCTTGGGCAAAGGACTCGGAGAAGAACTCGTGGGACAGGCCAATGAGGTGAAGGGACTCCAGGAGATCCCCGTTTCGTAGTGCATGAAGGATCACTTCCTCGTAGTTATGTGGCCCAGCCCCACTGCTGTCTAATATACAATGGAACCATAATTTGCAGCATATTTCTAAGTGTATCACTAAGACTCCAAAGCGTCCGAAAAAGCGTGCTGCATCCCTGTAGAAGTCTGTAGTCTTCATATAAAGATCGACCGCGACTCTCCTGAATGGAAACTCAAGGGAGGTTTCCATAACCCTGCAAAACTTGGGCAAGTCTATCTTGTCCAGGGTTATAGTCAGGCTAGTCTTCTGCAGAGCAGAATTTGCAGCCTGTTTCCACAATTTGCTCACTAGGCGGCAGGCGGCCAAGTCGTCCGGGTCTAAATAGGCCATGACTGCTCCTAAAATCTAGGATAATATAAAATTATGCGTTACTTTATGTAGACTTAAATCAAATTCAATCAACGTAACATTGACATTCTGATCTTATGGCATATTCAATGCATACCATTTCATTATTGGGTGGGAAGTTCGTGGCCTGTGAGTCCAGGTGTTCCCTCATAAAGTTCTTGAGTCCTTCAACGACTGCCTCCTGACACGACTGTGCAACATACTGATTACCGTCTCCTTGATCGAGTTTGGACTGTAATACGAGGATGCCTATTTTGAACAACTTTTCCGATGTAAGAGTGTCACAAATTTGCAGCCATTGAGGGTAAAATAGTAAAATGTCTGGAGCTTACAATTCCAGGTCCTTCTGGATCTTCTTCCTCTTTCACTTCCAATTCATTCTTCAAATGCCGCTCGTACGGAACCAAAAGACGAATCAGGCCTCTAACCATTTGTGGCGTCGGTTTGAAAAACGCCAATGTGGGCGTCAAGTCAAGCTTACGAGACTTTCTTTCCGGCTCCTCCTAAGCATACATGAAACGTGTACACTAGTAGTAAAGTTTTATCTATATTTATTTTATTTATTTTATAATGTTCATAAATCCTAATATATTAGGATATAAATATTCTCGTCCCGGTTTTTGGTAGCTAATGTCATTATGTAATTTACGGTAGCTGAGACAAAGAAGTGATCAGAACTACTATAGAAGCTGGAAATGTTTTTCGTCATGCTCAAACACAGCGCACAAAATCAAATGCAATTTATTTGACGATACCAATTTACACACGTTTATCTCAAGGTAAAATTCAAACTAATGACAATAGTATACCTGCAGTAAAAATGTTATATATGATAAGGTATTCTAGGTTTCCACCATTCGAAAAAAAAAAGTTGTCTGAGGGCTCGGAAAACCGAAATTAAATTTTGGTTTAGTGTATGGACGTTTAAAACCCAAAGATGTCGAATTTTAGGTTCCCGCCCCCGCCTTGGGCAGGAGTGGTACAAACTAATAGACGAAATTGGACGATTTTCGGTATCTAAGTTCCGTCTTTTTTTAATCCGTTTATGGACCGATAATCCTGAACATTTGTATGAATAATCTTACATGAATTATCTAAAGGGCTTTTTGACCGTTTGCCGAACAATTGATTTGCTAATTTGTTTTAACAAATGGACAAAATTTTAAAAAATAAAGTTTATGCAAGCGTACGTGTGTGGCGTGTGAATCGATTCAGGGCAGAGTAACCCATGGAGTATTACAAGCATAAAATTATAAATCCTGAACCGATTTCCGCGAAAATACCCGGGTATTTTGTCATCCGAAAAATATAGTTCACGTATCCCCAAGAATTTTGAAACCGTTTATGGACCGATCATCATGTACATTTGTATGAATAATCTTAGATCAATTATCTAGGGGTGATTTTGACTTTTATTTCGAAAACGTGATTTGTTCATTTTTGTTTAAAAGTGTCAAAAGTTTGAAAAATAAAGTTTTTGTAAACAAAGATGTGTCGCATATGAATGGAATCAGGGTGACCTATAGAGTACTATAAGCATAAAATAAATGAACAGATCAAAAAACGGTCAAAAACTTCCCTTTGCAGGATGATCGGTTCACAAACGCCTTCAGAAAAGCGGGAACTTTGATACCCTAAATCGTCCAATTTGGGACTTAGTACTTACCACTGCCACTCCCACCGAAGGCGGGGACCTAAAATTTTACTTTAACATTACATAACTGCTCATTACATTAACATAGAATAATATTTCGATTTATACCGACCCCTCAGACAACTTTTTTTTTGAATGGTCGAATAGAATCCTAGAATACCTGCTCATAAATTTCTCTGGAAACTGTTGTCGTTAAATAAATTATCTTTGAGTTCGAGTGTCTAAGAACATCTCGAAAAATATTTCGAACAATTTCCATCTATTAGCATTAGCCGCCCTAAAATAAGAGTTGGCTGCAAAAAAGTTATACCGACCAAAAGCAAAAGCTATATTTTAGCAGCCATTCAAAATACAAGCTTATTTGCAAACCATAGGTTCATCCTCTTACTAGTGCACCTACGACGATTTCTGCTTCAACCAGCCCACTGCTTTCGTCATCAACGTGTTCACTCTGATCCATGGAAATTGGTGAGTCGCTGTCGGAGATTGAATCGATAAACGGTTCCAGGTATTTCTGTATCTTCTTCTGATCCTGCAAGTCAGTTTATATTAACTGGGAAAATGACTCTAAGTATTCAAAATAGTTTCAAGGAACTAAGCGAATAATAAAAGTGATAAGCACTTAGATTTAGATGTACTGTACTAATCCCTTAAACCGGAGTGTGTTGGTACTAGTACAGCACATTTAGGCCCGTTTAAGCGTAATCCCTGAGAAACAAACTTCTCTAAAACTACACCATTAATACTAGGAATACTACTACGGAGTTTGGTTTAGTGAAGTGCACAATGAATACGTCTACGTTATAATATGAATAAGCTTTATGCTGTAGAAAAGTGAGAGGTTATTTTTAAGTCAACAAGCCACTGCGCGCGCTAACGCGGAATCAGTAACTACATTTTCGAAATATTTCTAGAGTACTTGTGAATGGAGATTATGATGCCAGATGTACCCTAGACATACTTGGAAAATGCAGCTTGTCTTCTTGGTAGACAAAGTTATTTAATTTTTTGATCTAGTCATTTGAACAATATTTTAAGTATTTGTTCTGTATTTCGATTGCAACTTTTCAAAGGGAATGCACATTTGATTTGTGTAATTTTTCTCAGTTCCTTACCTCTTTACAAATCTTTCCAGTCTTTAGTTTAAGCTGCAGTCTGCCCAAAGCATTGCCGTAATCCCAATTAAAACAAGGCTCTGGTCCTTCAACAACAGGGGCTCCTTTTTCCGACACTGACATTCTGCTAATCACAGACCTAGGATATACAAAAAATAAGCATTTGGATTAGCACTGCTTCACCTAACACTTGAAGTAAAGCCGCTGACGATAGGTAAGTTCCTTAAATTAAGCTGAACTACATTCCTAATCTTCTTTTTATCTTAAGACTAAATCATTGACGAATGACAAATAAAAATAACCAAAGAACGAAAAAGAACGCTAACAAAAAACAAAATCAACACTATCAAACACAATAATGTACTCTACAGCAAAAGGTATCAACAATAGTTATAATTTCGTTAAATTGTCGGTCTTAGGCTCAGAGTGCCGGCAATTACGTTTGCAGCACAAAGTTTGGAGCTTCGAACCCGGCATGCCTGGCATGGTTCTAAGGCTCTGCGCGAATAGGATAAACTGTAAGTTCAATCCGATCCGATCCGAAAATTGCCGGATGGACTTTAGAATCATCCGATCCGATCCGAAGGTATATCGGATAGTCCCTGTCCCCTATCCGTATCCGATCCGATCATATCCGTATCCAATCCGATCCTATCCGTATCCGATCCGATCCTATCCGTATCCGATCCGATCCTATCCGTATCCGATCCGATCCGATCCTATCGGATCCGATCCTATCGGATCGTGTCATTATCCGTATCCAGAAAGATATAATCGGATCGGCTATGCGGATTATCCGATCCAATCCAAAAATTATCCCAATTATCCGATGCAAATAAATCATGTCTTAAATGCTAAATAGTACCAATTTACGCTAATAATTATTTCACTGTACACAATTTTTGCAGGTAATATTTTTATTTTTATAAGAGTCAGTTGTAATATAATTGAATAATGGAAAGCTAGACTTCATTGCAGAATTATTAACAATTACATACAACTTTACAAGCATATACTGGTATTGGGTCTTGACTTTTAGCTTACGTCAATGAACGGATGGGTTTAATAAAGTGCATCGGATCGGATAATTTTCGAATCCGACCCGATCCGAACGCTATCCGATATGTGCGGAGCCTTCAGGGATGGGCAAAATCACAGGAAAATGATTTTAAAAATCAATTGATTTTTAAAATCAAATCACAGGTTTTCGACAAAATCAAAATTAAAAATCACGTTTTTGCCGAAAATCAAGAATCAAAAATCAGTGATTTAAAATCACATTTTCGTTCATTTTTGCGATTTTAAATCATGATTTTCAAAATCAAAATCAAAATCAACTTTTTTTTTTAAGCATTGATGCCAAAATGTACATAAAACGAGTGTACTGAGTGTGTATTAATATAATTCCAAATAATAAAACCACGTACAACTACACACATTAATTAGAACCCATCACCCATCAAATTTGAACAACTTGAAGTGTATATTTTATTACGATTGCAATATATGCAAAAATACAAATAGCAGCAATACTCAAGCATTCATTCGGACCATTTCACGCTAGTTTAGTACATGTGTGTTTTGCGCAAAAGTAACTGTTCGAAATTAGTATCGCTTAAACGTCTTCGGTTCGGGCAAAGTATCAAACCGTCATAGATGAACAGGCGTTCTACAGGGCCTGAAGATGGAAGATTAAATCATTGTATGATCTTACGGTTTCATTTCACAGTTAGGAACAACTGAATTATGTATTATGGACGCAGATGGAGATGAAACTAAATCAATGTTACTGAGACGTCTGGTCAAATGAAATAAGCTTGGCTTCAGGGTTCAGCATTCGGCAGTGTTAACGTTATCACAGGTTGTTTAATGTATCGAGAAAGCAAGAAAAAGATCTACCTACTATATGCATCCGGAAAACCCAAGATTTTATTTATTTACAAAGGCATTTACAACGTAGATTATGGTAACGCCAACTTATTTACGCTATGTGTAAATGAGTAAGAAATACGTTAAATATTCGTACAATAGTCCATACTACATAGGTGTCAATCTGATCAGTCATGATAAAGTGTTACGGATAACGATTTGAATGAAAAGCGAGGTGGGTTGGCAATCTGTTAAAAAAAATTCCCCTTATATAGCTACGTAAGGGAACTATTTTTTTTTATAGAAATAAGAGGAATGATATTGAAGACAAAATGACCGAAAATACAAAATCAAACAACTTTTCAAAATCAAAAATCACAAAATCAAAATCACGATTTTAAATTAAGTGATTTTTAAAATCAAATGATTTTGCCCATCCCTGGGAGCCCTCCATGGTTCATCGAGTAAGTTTACCAACCTTGTGCTCTTGGTTCCTGTAATCAGACTCGTCTCGGACCGCTGGTTCTACCGCTGTCTACAACACTGACTTGGATTTTTGAGACAATAGTTACTTTTACCCATTTAAAAGTATTCCTGGCTAAGGCATGAAATACTCGCTAGTATTTCCTGGTTCTATGCGAATGCTAATGCTGTCGCTATTTTCTAGCTTATGCTCCTTCCTTCTTGCCAGTACTAAGAAGTTCCGAAGGAGAATGGTAAGCCTGAGATTCCCACCGGCTACGGCGAAGTCCGTCCTCTTCCAGGCCATGGCCAGTCCTTGACATTCCTCCGCTCCGTCTGAGGGTATGGCCCAGGGCTGGGTAAAACGCATGAGTCGCGAATTTTTTATCCAGGGTCGCGGGTTTTTATGGGTTTTAATGGGTTTTATTGGGTCGCAGGGTCGCAGGGTCGCAAAGCTCGACAAAGTTCGAGCATGATTCAATAGAGGGACTATGTTGTCTAACCAATATAATATTATGACATAGTTTTCACCGTCATGAACCTACAGCACGCAGTTTTCAACCTACACCAACCAAACTCCGCCAGCAAAAAGTTATGCCCAATACGAAGTCCAAGTTCTGACATGGGATGGGTCAAGGGGTCAGTACCTTAAGGGTCAAAAACATGGCTCCTAGCAACAGATTTTTTTAGAATTGTGTTGACATTTTCTAAAATCCTAAAGGAAATTGTTTACATTTTTATATCCGCTAAAGGCCATACCAACAAGGATTAAAATCCACAAATCCCACAAGCATGTCACTAATCATAAACGCATGTGTCCAGGTTCAACTTTTCACACGGCACAGACGACAACTTCACCCACTGCAGTTAAATTTAACTAATTATGTAGAAGGTCCTGGCTGCCTCCCTTACAACACGGAGGTGTTTGAGAACTCGAGAATTGACTTCTCCTTTGCGTATGCCGTTTAAAAAAATACTCTTTTCGCGTTGAAACGATAACTTTTATATTTCATGCGCCACGGCATACTCCCTGTACACAAAACGCATATGCTTATGCTTAAAATGCTTATGATTTAATAAATTACAGGTCACTCACTACCTCGCCCTCGGTTCGTGTCTTATCCTTCCGCACGCGGCTCCGCCGCTTAGCGCGGTTGGGTCTACGATTGGAACGAATTAGTACAAATATTTCGTTTAGTA
>JAQFZY010000435.1:0-28143 GCA_034696285.1 Hypogastrura burkilli | reverse complement strand
AAGACTGAGGAGGAGGAAAGGGGCTCCCAATGTAGCTCTACGTGAACTGGATATGTTAGATAAGAACGGAGTTCCCCCGAATCCAAGAAATGTATAAGATTTTATATGTGGTGCACATGTACTATGTATATGTATGTACTGCCAACTTGGTGTGGGGACTCCTGGCGATAAAAAGTTTAACCTCTCTAAATTATAAAAATGAAATAATATAATTTCTCCTTCCGGTCCTTGAGAAGCAGGAGGCGGAACTTTCCCCGACCTTACTAGCTCTTCATATGTAAAGTAATTAGAAGGCCAAGATAAGAGGGGAAAGTCCCGGTATGCAAGGCACGAATAAACGTCAACCTAATAATTGTTTATGACGGTGTGAGCAGGAGCGCCGTGAGAGCCTGTGTACTCAGCCATTTAATTCTTAACTGATCCCTGAATATTTCATCTATTTACTGCTCCGCTACTCCTTCCCTGGCAAAGCCTCACATAAATAACTTTCACTTTATAGTTTGAGCCTAATATTTCAAAAATATAACGCACCTGATTCCCTTATGATAATTGCTCAAGCCCAGTTGAGAAGTATATAAGGTTTGAGATATTGTATTTGGGGAGCGGGAGAGTCGAGCTAATTTTTGAAGAGAGGAGCCCGTCTGAGGGAAAGGATATAATATGCTAATTTTTCATTCCAAACACGTTATTGTCTTCCCGTCCTGGCTCTTATATCCATTCTTACTCATTTTATGGGAGGCTTGAGTGAGTCTTTAGGACTTTGAAAGAGAATGAAAAAGTTGGGGAGGGATCCCGGGCAAGATATCTTTACATATAGAATAGTAGGACCAGTGCAGAGCCTACCTTGAGCTGTACAAATATAAGCTCTTTCCCCCGTTCGCTATGTTCCTCTAGTAAAATGAAAAGAAGTATAGGAACAAAAAACTTTCTCTTTCGCTCAAGAATGTCTATCCCACTTTCTCCCATTCAGCCCTTTCCAGTCTAATCTCCGAATTTGCATAAAACTCTTTTGGTGGGCTCGGCGAGGAGGTTTTATACTTTTAGACGTCGCTTTGAATTCAAACTTTGTATACATGCCTCACATTCCCCGGTGCCGGAACCGTATAGGAAGAGGCAGTTCTCCTGTGGGATCCTATAAATTCCAAATGGTATCAATTACAATGCAAAAGTTAGTCTCTTCGGATCCATTGCAGTTTTCTTTCATATGTCCGTAAGTGTACCGGCAAAGTCCATTTCAATCTAAATACGACGACTAGGACACGCTCCTAGAATTTTAGCCTGAGTAAATCCTAGACGCTCTCTGTTTCCAGCATGGGAGGAAATTATTTGCGATTTTTTAAATTATAAATCACACCTTAGTACTGTAATTCAAACTAAGTGTAAGGCCAGCTTTAGCGCATGTCACAGAGTAAATGTATTTTGGTCTTGGATCCTTTCTACGTCACGATGCGTCACGAAAAATTATGTGGTTGGACATACATTAGTCAGGCCTCAGAACGGACGAGGGGAAACAATTAAAATTGAATTGATCATGGGCGTGTCCAGCACCTGGTCCATGGGGTCCGGACCCAGAACATTTTTTCGAAAAATATAATTTGTTGACTATAACTTCAACAATTATCGGCTGCGGCGTTATAGTGTTACAATTTTTACTCCTACATACACTTTTTCACCAACGATACGCAGAAAATTGTATGCTTTTGGAGGTTCAAACTTTAAAAAATTTCAACTACGGCGCAATACGCCAATAATTTCGATTCGTATTTACACTTTTTAAGGCAGGAAAGGTTCTATATAGATACTTTTCAAGGTACGAAATAAATAACAATTTCGTCTGGGGCGGATTTGAACGGCGGCCAAATCATTTGAACCCCTCCTGAAATTCCAACCTAGAAACGCCCCTCATTGATTACCTTCCTAATGAATGTGCTAACCTATTCCTTATTTCCTTTCAGAACTTGAAGAGTCAGATAATGACGACCAACATGTGGCTGGAGCAGGTATAATCATTTATTCATTGGGTAGTTCATTGAGTCCCTTGCCAATGTTCTTCCCTTCAATGCATTGGCTCTGAAAATCTTTTGTTTTCTGGACCCAGTCATAGTGCCAATTCGAAGGGGCTTAAGTCCTTCTGGCACTAGGCACCCTACTACCTATGTATGTAGACTGCATTGGACAGAGTTCATTAAGGAGGGAGCTGGCAGTTAGAAAGTAGTGGGCTCATGCTTTGTATTACAATTAGAGGTGCTTGGGCGAGGAGGAGAGGGTAATTTATGCTGGAATGAGATGGTAATCCTATGCAAATCAATATTTTGTTGTTCCTCTTCCAGGTTTGGTCTGACTACAAATTGACCTGGAATCCAGAGGATTTTGGCGGGGTGGAAACACTCCATGTGCCCTCCGAACATATCTGGCTTCCTGATATCGTCCTCTACAATAAGTAAGCCAACTTTCTTTTCCGCACTCTATAAGTTATTTACATATATCTAGGTAAAAATTAATCGGGGTAGGTAGGTAGTTAGTTAAATGTAAGGGAAAGAGAAAGGTGTACAGGTAATTTGTACTTGCAAGTGTCAGGGAAACGCTACATTCTATTTAATCGAAGGTTAAGGCTACGTATGTATATGTAATATGTTATTTTCTTTTTGGAAGCATAAGTTACTAAGCTAACTAACCTTCTGTAAATTAATACTGTAGGACTCAATTGAGATATCATAAATGCATTCTGCTGTCTCCGTACCCGTATCCATTGAAAACACACAAATCGTCAAACCAATTTTCAGTCAAGCTTTCGAAAACATGGGTTCTCTTATATTGAGTCGCCTGTAAAGAGTTGAGGCGAAAACAAATGGTCCCATTTAGGCTATATTAAATCCGGTCCCTGTAACTTTGAATCCGGCCCTGCCCGAACGCTTGTAGTAGCTATTGTATGTACAGGATGGAGCATTATGAGAAAAGTTTTGGTCCGGCCCGGCCATAGATCTTTCATCTCCAACCATCCAGAATAAATACATGACTAGATATTGGGGAAGCATGATGAATGCTCCTTCTTGACGTGTAACCAGTAGGTTTCGACATCCGAGGGCAGGGGAAATGACAGTAGCTTGAATATGAAGGATGAGTCTGAGGGCCAGACGGACGAACATACGATTTTTCTTTCTTCCCGCTGACTCTCATACTTTCCGCCGCCTTTATCCGGGGGAAGGCTTTGAATCTGTGCCAAGAGATGAAGAATCCACACAAGGTCCTCTCCCTACCTACCTACCTACCCAGGACCAGGAATCAAATGTAAAATCCTTCAATTTAACACTATAAGAAGGCCCTGGGACTCCGAGCCCCCCGCTCATTTTTCTCCTCCTGCTCAAAGAGAAAGGGATAATAAAGAGAGGGATCCCTCTTCAACTTTGGCCCTTTCCATGAATATTTATTCCGTAATATGGAGCCGCCCATACGGCCGCCTTCCAAAGCATAATTCCTCCACTCCACACCGCCCTCCGCATTTCAAAGTAATGAGGTTCGGAGCCTTCCATCTTTATTCCATGGCCTCTCTCCGCTGAGCATCAATAAATAATTCAAATGCGGAAGTAGGCCTCTCCGACTCCCCAATAGGGACAGGCGGAATTACTTGCCAAAAAATGCACCGACCCTTCTTGGGACTCGTAATATGGGGACTAGGCCGTTTTGATTATTAGGAAGGCTCGTTATGGTTTTCCTGGCTTTTGCGGCATTATTATGATGAGAGGCTGTGGCGGGTGCCTTGTTTAGGTTGATTCCCCGGTCTTACCTTTAAACATAAATCTGAGGCGAGGCAAGTTTCTAGGCGGAAGGCAGGTGCGTGGAGTCCGGGAAGAATGCTTTATTAGGTTTTCCCAGTATTTTACTATCCATTTCGGGGTCCTACTGTGCACTCCGGCAGGAGTATTACTTTCTCCTACACATTTCCCAGACTTTTCAATTTCCTCGGAATGGCCCATATAACCACATACATTATTACAACATAAATTTTATTTGTGCCTACACTCAATGAGCCCAAAGGCTTACTGGAAACACTGAATGGGCTGCGACCCGTTTCTCTATAAACTATACGAGTTAGTACAAAGTAGAAGCTGGGAAATACTGTAAAAGTAAAAGCTTGACCGCCTTTAATTTTGATATTGATTGTATTCAGATCAAGTTCGAAAATCAAAGCTCAAACTACAATTTATAACATATTCAGGTGTTACAGATATTTAAATAAGGCTGGTACTGGTATTTAACGAAGCTATATGAACGGTATTTGCTGACTGTCCGTTATATAAAAAAAAATTCTAACTTTTGTCAATAAAACTGACTACCTGGTTGCAGAAACTCCTAAGACTGTGAAATATACCAATTTAACCTGATAAACAACAGTCTGACTTAACCCTAGCTTTATACTGAGAACAAAAAATCGATTTGTAAAAATCCGTTTTTTATTTTTAAATGTAGAACTCAGTATTGTTTGATTCTATGTATAAGGAGTCAGTCATGGCCTAGATGACGTTGTATCTGTCAGAGAGCCGTTTGGAAGGCTCATGTGTTTTATTGTAGTATAAATCATGGCAAACAACTGTATAAGCTGAAAGGAGGCTAAACAATACAGACACTAGATAAAATTTACAGCTGACAATTCCGCATGGAAAGCAAAGGCGTTGCGAAGACAGCCGTAATGAGCCAAAGTGGGCCAAGGTGAATGCATAACTTAATACAAGTAGAATGGGAATTCATAATCAAGGCTTTAAAAATGACGAATAGGTTGAAGGCATAACGAGCCTCGGAAGGATTCAACAGAATGCCAGCTAAATGCCGTAATATTTCATGGTTTAGCCTAATATTCCATTCCCGGGAACATTTATTAATAAAATTCTGTAATAAATATTAATTTGGAAAGAGTTGAGTGTAGAACGGCTGAGACTTCTTTTCGCCTCTACATACTACACAATGCAGGGAGTAGGATCTGAGTATAATATGGCAGGGAGAAGTAATTGGAGGGCTGACTAGAGTAATTAGCGGAAGTAATTATCACTCCAGTCCCTCTCTAACTAAATAATTATGAAGCTGAGCCGAGGCCTTATTCTCTTGTATTCCAGTGCGGACGGGAACTACGAGGTGACGATAATGACGAAGGCCATACTCAATTACACGGGGATCGTGAGATGGAAACCACCTGCCATTTACAAGTCCTACTGTGAAATTGATGTGGAGTACTTCCCCTTTGATCAGCAGACTTGTACCATGAAGTTTGGCTCATGGACTTACGACGGATATACGGTAAGGACAAGGACCCGAAACCGCTCGAGGGACACCTTCCTTCCATCTCTATGTCTCTGGGTCTGTACCATACTATATAATGCAGAACATAGTTTTGATTCTGTCCAACGTTACACGTGTCAAACTTTATGTGCTTCAACTGTTTAAAGTTTGTCATCCATTATTATATTAGCAAGGAGACGCAGCGCACTAGCCTACATGCGTGCTACTCCTATTGTGTAAGAAGGAAAACTAAACTCACTTTCTTCAACCTCCAGTCCTATTTCAGTAATAACAAATACAGTGGCATTAGTGCTTTCCTGTAGACACATTTCTCACTGCCGCGTGCAAGGCGTAAACTTTCTCCATCAAACGTCATCTCATCCTTCAGAAAAGTAATAAAAGGAGAAAAAACTTTTGTTCATTTTGGGTTAAGGAAGCAAAGAGTGGGAAGAAGCAGAGTGTAATATAAATATCATGTGTCAGACCGTACTCTATATTGGAATTAGAAAACGAAACAGCAATAGATAGTTTATTGAATAGAAGAATTGGATTTTACGGTACGCATATGCCTTAACTTAACCAATTTAAATCACTGAATTCTATTACATGTAGTACTGTAAGTATAATAAATTTCAATCAATCAATTTTAAAAGTTAGGTTACAGAACTTCCTAGTTCAAACACAAGCTACTATGTAACCGGGTAGGTTGTCAGGGTATGAATTACATCAGCTGAGTGTCATAGTTTATGTGTTTAGGCTTTAGGCCTAGGATTAATTCGTACTGGGACAATTCCTGCATGGACGATTTCCGCTGGGACAATTTTCGATACCAGAATTACCGACCGAAGTACATTACACATTTAAATACATATCAGTTATTCATGTAATGGGCTGATGCACATTGGGAGTTAGTGAATATTGCGAATTGATACTCTTGTGAAGCTCAGATCAGATACACAAATCTTATTTTTACAAATAAATGAATGATATCTTGCTTAAACTATGGGGAAATAGAACTCAGATGGATTTAGCTGAAACTTGGGATACTTACAGACCTCGACGTCCTAAGCAATGCTTAAATAGACATCAAAGTCATCGGTTGTCTCCTTGATAGGTCAATCAAAGGTGACGAATGAAAATAGGTACTCAGTTTGACTTGACTGAAACTCTGGTATACACAACTTAGTGTTGTGCTAACAACTTTTATATAGACTTCAAAGCCATAGGACCCATTCTTGACCCTTTTCTGTTCACTAAGCTGTCACCGGGTAAAACGGATATTTGACTGCTATAGGGTCAAGGATGGGTACTATGGCTTTCTCTAAGTATACCAATTTTCGACCAAATCCAACGGAGTCCCATCTGTTCCCCATGTGAACTTTGAGCGATTTGTAGTGTCACCGAAGCGCTTTACGGCTTTAAGGGTCATTGAAACTTTGTTCACTACGTCGAGATCTATACGTGTAGTAATATTTGGAAAAATCAATCCGAGTGCCATTTCGCAATAGACTGGGTACGATACTCTTTAAACTGAAATGGTCTCCCCATTATCTAGATTATCTGATTTTAAGATCTATTGCTAAATTTAAATAGGAAAATGGGGTCATATTTATCGGGCTAATTTCTCGCCAAATCTGCGCAAGCGTACCCCATACAGTTATCGTCGTAGTATTTGGGACGTGCCTATCAGTCAAAACAGTTCGAGATAGGAATAAGCTCAGTTCAGGGTGTTACAAGATTCTGGGAAATTAAGAACTTCTTAGAATGCCATATACTATGGATCACAGAAACGAGGAGTCAGTTCAAGACCCGCATATCATCATTCAGCGTAAAATTGGCAATTGCCTCACCGGCAACTCTCCATACCGGCAATTGTGCGCCTGCCTGTCTGATTTGTCACAGTTTCGTAATAATTTGGCCGGATCATACAGTACTGAGGATAAATCACAAGTTCACACAAACACAAACAAAGGTCACGCAGTATACGGTAGTACTTTAACCTAACGTTCTACCAGGTCTTTAGAAGTTTTTTTTTGGTGAAACATGGAAAAATATTTTGTGGACTCACGAATAAGTTGCATGCATTGTTCTAGGTTCTATTATTACTTTGGGAACGAATTCTCTGGAAATCCTTACCGCGCTGTTGATAAATAGAATTATAGAATAGGAATCTTTAATAGAAACTAGTGCCAGTACCTCTACTGTAGATTGAATGCTTAAAGTTATAGTGGCCTATGTTTATCCTTCGGTCCTTGAATCGTTTGGAAAGTGGATTAGAAGGTATATTCTCCCAAATAGAACCCAGACCAGGAGCATTATTCAAATACTAGCTATCTTATATGTATATTTATTCCAAATTGGAAAACAATCTCAATAGAAATGTCATAAGACGAGTGGGAAGCGGAATAGCTTGTTTATAGACATAAAGGGAGAAAGTTCTACATATTCCAACCTAAGGCCTAGAAAACTAAAGGGGTGGATGTTTTTGTGGTAGTGCAATATACTAGCACGGTCCCGACTTCCAGCAGGATTCTTCCCTGCATCCAAATACATAAATAACTATATGCGGAACGTGATGTAGAGTAGGAGGGAACCTAAGAAGGCAGCAAATGGGATGATAACAAACGAGAAAGAAAGTATTCCTTGGAACTCCTACATATAGTTTATATTATATGTATGCAGTTTCCTTGGCTCCTTACGGAAGGATGGAAATTGTTGGGACCCAGGACATAAATATCGCTTTATTTTAACGTCTCGGCAAAAGCCATTGCGTGGAAAGGACCTATGAGCATTAGGCTGGCTGGGGTTCTGCTGGAGGACGCCGAAGAAAGTGCCCTACATTCTCCTTAATGCTCCCTCAGCTCATATAAGTTAATGCCATGGAATAGAATACTAAATGCGTAGAGAGGCTGGGACAACCGGCTCAGTTCCAAGTTCCAATACGTCCTCCGAAGGAATACTAACTTTTTACTCTACCTGCAAACTCCGCCGACCCTATAACTTTAATGTTCTTCCGGAAGGGACCTGACCGTCTATCAATACTACGTGGGAGAGGAACATAACGGGTTCAAATTTAGCGTAAAGTCGTAAATTTTATTGGAGCTTCCTTTACAGGCACATAAACGGGGTTTATTAGCTAAACAGATCAAGCTAACACTGGAGCCAGGCACATCAAATTAAGGCAAGTTAACAGAGACGGCTAAGTGTGCCATAATGATGGTGAAGACCGGCTCTTTCTGAGCCTGATTTTACATGACTTACTACTAAGGCACCTAAAATTACTGGCTTCCGGATAAATACAAATGCTGCTTTGTGGAATTACAAATTATTTTTGTTTTTCATATAGATGAGAATAGCTTATTTTTTCAGCCGGATTTTAAGTTTTGTTAGTTTTGGTTAGATCAGGTAAAGTTGAGCTGGGTTAAGTTAATTTAGCCTAGTTTAACCTGTGATACTTTAGTATAGGTTAGACTTGGTTAGGTTAAATTGGGGTTGTTGGTGGACAAACGCTGTATCTGATCCGCCAGCAAGGAAAATATATTTGTTTGGTGAGAATATAGCATTAACAATTTGTTTACCTACAAATAATTTAATTTACTTAAATAAAAGAATAACACGATTTAATTTTGACAAGCGCCGGCTATTGATCCTCTGTCAATTTTGTGTAAGTGATTCAGTTAATTCAGCTTTACTACCGAATGCAAGTCTTGTATTCTGATTGGTATCACTTTAAGCTGAGCCTGTTTTTTTTTATTTCAGGTTGACCTCCGACACATCACGAACAATGGTGACTCAGACGAGACGGAGATGGGGATCGACCTGCAGGACTACTACATTTCCGTTGAGTGGGACATCATGAAGGTCCCTGCGAAGCGGTCCGAGAAGTACTACAGCTGCTGTGACGAGCCCTACATTGACATAATCTTCAGCATCGTGCTCCGCCGGAAGACGCTCTACTACGTCGTCAACCTGATCATTCCCTGTGTGGGGATCTCCTTCCTCTCAGTCCTCGTCTTCTACTTGCCCTCTGACTCCGGGGAGAAGATGTCCCTCTGCATCAGCATCCTCCTCTCCCTCACTGTCTTCATCCTCTTGCTCGCAGAGATCATTCCGCCGACTTCCCTGGCCGTCCCGCTCCTGGGCAAGTACCTCCTCTTCACCATGACGCTCATCACGTTCTCGGTCATCGTGACCATCTGCATCCTCAACGTCAACTACCGGTCGCCGGCCACGCACAAAATGTCACCCTGGGTCAAGACGGTCTTCATTGAGGTCCTGCCCAAGTTCCTCTGCATGAAGCGGCCGGCAAAGGATGATGAGGAGGAGGAGGGCATGATGCTGGAGCAGCATGGGGCTCATGGACTACTGGTCCCTGGCGGAGGGACCTTTGGGCGGACCGGCTCAAATCTACAGATATGTCATATTCATGGTCTCAATCATACGGAGGGCGGGACGGACTTTGGGCACTATCCCAATCTACCCTCCCCAATTTTCCTTAGTGAGAGTGAGGCCTTGCGGAACAACTTTGGGGATCTCACCAAAAGGTTTCCGACAGAAATTGAAAAGTCGGCCACTCATTCCAGATTCGTTGCTCAACATATGAAAAATAAGGATAGGTTTGGACTGGTAAGATTTTCTTTTTACGCCATAATTAAGTTCCGCTCATTTTATATCAAGTATTCGGGTAATACTTAAGAGGTAATTGGTTTTTACATAATATGCTTAGTATTAGTACCCAGACAATCTTGTCTAGGACCAAACTAGGTTTCTGACTACAGAATGCTTCAATATCACACTCAATCTATTTAATGAAACCGATGACCTTATATCTGTCGACTCAAACGTTCAACTCTGATACTAATACGTGATTTTACTTACTTTTCATGACAAAAAAATCTACTTTTCTTCTAAATCCGAAACCTAACAAAAGAATTTGTTTGTTGCACAAACCTAACCCAGTATTCCATAAACTTCGTCATTCAAACCTTTTAATTGGAACCTAACGTACCTCAATGACATTTTAAACCTTACCTAACTCATTAGCGGTCCAAACCTAACCTACTAATTTAACTTATTTATAACCCAAACCTAACCTAATCAAAGCTGGAAACCGGAACTCAATCAATAAAGTCATACCATAATTCAAACTAACGACTTAAATTCTGCAATATCCGGTAGAATCTTTATATATCCTGTAAGAAATTATAACTCCAATGAAAATTATTTGTTTCCTATTATACGAGATGGATATCTATTTGGAGACCTTCTATTTGGTATGCATTTATTCAACAAGGGATATGGGCCCAAATGACTTAAAGGCCCCATATAAGTATTCTGAATGTGGCGATTCCAATTTTCGGGATAGCCTGTATTCTCCTTTCGATTTCCACGTCCAGATAGGTGAAGGAGGTGAAGGTACATAGGTAGGGAAGCCTCTGGAGGCTCAGGTTGTTCCGATATCATTTTCTGTCTTTATCTCTGATCCCAGGTCCCAAATCCTCTGATCTTTCTTCATGAGGAGGAAAGTATATTGTAAGAGAGATCCGAGATTTAGTCCCCAGTTTCTTTATTTGGATTCGAGATTCGATCCTTCTTTCCCAAAGAAGAAGCCCTAATCCTCCTTTCATCTCCTTCCTTTTGTTCTTTGAATTCACTCGGGGTCTCGATCTCAATTCTGGTCCCAGTCACCCTCGGCTTTATGCGCTATTGGTTACCGGTCCCAGTCCGCAACTTGCTCTTTGTTCAAATTGGGAGACTCCGCTGTCAATAGGCTTCCCCCATACCTTACTCCCAACCACGACGGCCATTCTAGAGCCTTGACACTGGAATCCAATGAATTCTATCATTCCCTCCCTACCAGCCCGGCTTTGGTTTTCAAAGGAGCACGGAGATTGTGTTCATGTCAAGAATACTTCAGACCCGTGGCGCAGGTTAGCCCTGCACGAAGGCTCCGGACTTGGACCAGACAACCCATTAAGGCCTCCTTTGTGTCTTGACTCCGCTTCCTTGTATTTTAGGCAATATGGAGAAAGTATTTTAATTAGCTTAGTTCAGTTTCTTGGATTACTAATAATAGAATTCCAAAGAGCCCGGAACTGGTTCAACTGGTTGGCATAAATGGTGCAGAGATGAGCAGTATTGGCGACTTAAATGCATTTTAGACTTAATTGGATTAAATGCATAATTAGCTAAAACGTAAATCGTTTATCTTTCGTAGAAGTAATAATATCAAACTTACCACCCGTAAGATTTTCTGCCTTAATTGATACAGAAAGCTCCACGTTGTAGACGCCATTTAGGTCGCATATGAACTGTTCGAATTATTCCTGGATGAAACATTTACAGTAGGTACAAGGTAATTTTTGTACACAATAGTGAGGACCTACTGTACGAATGCATATCTCGACGAGGCCAGACTCTCGCATTGATTTTGCGCGTATACGGGATTTGATAAATTTTGCATGTCAATCTTTCCAACACGTCAAGTGAATTATGAATAGAAGAGAGAACGGATTTCGTATTGAAGAAAGCCTTATTGAGTTGAGTCCTTCCCCTTCTCCATTGTACGGAGGTGAAAGTTTAGTCCTTTTTCTGCCCAAATCACTATTCAATATCTCTAATGTATTTTCGACGTCTTAAACACAGTATGGGGGGCTCGAAAGGCCAAACTCTTGACACTTTTCCCTTTCTTCTCAGATTTCATTTTACAACGCACATATGGGCGCATATACTATATGTGGAATTCTCCTTCAGCACAAAGGTGACACAAAATACTTCCAACTTCAATTTTTGAGATTTCCAAAGATTTTTTTGTTTGAACGTAAATGTTCTAGGCTTCAAATGCAATACATAGTCTACTATTACTATGCCGCATACAGTATGCATGTCCTTAAATGAGAACTTGGATCCATATGATTGAATATGATATAGCATATACGAGCGCCTACATAGTTACGTTTAGTTTGGATGTGAGCCGGAGAAAGGTAAGCCATAAAATATCAATGCAATCTCGTAACTTGAGGCTAAGGGCCCACCGTGCAGAAAATAGGCAGAGCTCTCTCTATCTCTAGCACAAGGCTTGAGCTGAGGCAGATTGGTTTTGGGCAGTAGCTATACAGTACATGTACATAGGCCCTAGAAAAGTGTAAATTGGGGTTGGAAAGAGAAAGTTGGAAAGGATACTATACTACTGGTGGCATTTGGCATTGCCAACTTCAACAACGCCACTAAACTAACACACCATACATTTTAGTTTGGGAGCAGCTCCCGTACTAAAAGTATATTTCTTTCCCAGCACGTTCCCTCTTCGCCTAGTTGGGCTCTGGAATGGTCCCCGACGAGACATATTTTAGAAGTCTATAGGATCCCCTTCAGGTTCTAGTCCTAGCTTATCCGCCCCTTGGAGAACCTCTTGGAGCAGAAAGTGTTAAGGACGGCAGAAACTAGGGTCCAACGTTCCGAGAAAGCAGGCCGGGACTCTGATTCCCCGGCTACTTGGCAGTTGGAACCCGGAATCCTAACAACATCAGGCCAGCAGTAATTTGACAAACAAATAGGCCCCTTTGTTCGGCCTCACTGCATTCAGGCACTTTCTGGGCTCCTATGGCTATGGGACGGAAACCATATGCATAGTACTACTACGACATTATGCGCCTGTAGTGCTCCTATAAAGTCGAGGACCAGTCTCCGCCACAGATCCATACTGAAGATTAGATTTTCAACTTTGGGGAATCCTGCCTTCCTAGTAGATCCTGGGTATTCTCACATGAGACTCGACTGGCTCCAACTTTTGTTTTGAATTGTGGAGGTTTGGAACTTAATTAAATATTTTATGAGGCCGGGTGCATATTTGGAAAGAAGGGGGTTCATTAAGTCCGGACTGTGTCTTGTCCGTAGTGTGCCTTACCAGGGTTGCTAAGTAGCATTATAGTTTCGGAAATATTAACAATTCATGTATATCTACAGTACTATTGTCATTCAAAAAAAGGGAATTCAGTATCAATTATATTTATATGGTATTTTTTTATTTAATGAATTTTTCTGTATCTTGATTTTGGATATGTTTCTTAAAAACCATTACATGGTATCAGGAAGGCTTGAGAAAACTTGGAAAATTGTACAACAGCCTTATTCAAGCTGATAGTGGTAAGGTTAGGTTAGAAAAACTGTTTACTTATCTTAAACACTTGAAATACTGTTAAAGATAAGTTGCAGAAATCACCAAAGTGGTTTTCGTCAAGCGTTCCGGAACTCCGTGACATTAGTATCTGTAATACATCTTTGACATTTCCGTCCCTTTCTCCTTAGTCATAGTACGAACGGTTATTTACTTGGAAATATATATTCTGTTATATCAGAAAAGATTAGGAAATTGTGGATATACTGTTGATGTATATTATGACAGCCTGTGCCTAACATTTGTTATTAACTTGGAAGTATATTTTCTGTCATATCAAAAAATATTAGAAAATTATGGATATACTGTTGATCTATATTATGGCAACCCTGTGCCTAACGTTTGTTTTTTGTGGTTGAGTTTAGATAGAGGAAGACTGGAAGTACGTGGCCATGGTCCTGGACCGCCTCTTCCTCTGGATCTTCACAACAGCCTGCGTCCTGGGTACAGCTGGGATCATTCTCCAGGCCCCAAACTTGTATGACAACACGCGGCCCATTGACGTGCAGTACTCCAAAATTGCCAAAGCGAAGATGATGCAAATGGGACCAGAGGAAGATTGAATGAGAGTCCCAATGATGCTTTCCCCACTCTCGCAAAATTCCATCCCATCTTTCTTCCCTGTAATCCTTCTTTTCTGCCTAGGCTTCCAAATAAGAAAAAGGCTTTTCGAGGGAGATCCTAATACAGGCCTCCCCTCTCCCTCAGAGGACGAAGGATAATGACATTACAGTATTATGATGATATCTCTAATGTAATGCACTTACGCCCAGGCAGAAGAGTGACGAGGAAGGTTCTTCCAAACCCAATTTCATCAGTCTTTGCATGCATTATATAGTACGGAGGAGGCTCCAATGGGCTTCAGCTACTCCTTTCTCCTGTGGTTGGGCTAACTTAATTTTATATTGCCATCAATCTCTCGCATCTCATAAAAATTGTAAACTTATCCTGTAAACATTTTCCACGCCTAGATGGACGGGTCTCTCTCATTTCGTGCCAAGCCCAAGTATTATGTATAGTATGGTTTAAGAAAAAAATATACAAATGAGGTTATGCTACAAATGTGGCATTTGGAGCAGGTAGCGGAAGACAATAATCGGGTTCCGTTTATTTAAATGCGGTAAAATTACCTATATTACAAACACAGCTGCTTAGCTTAGCCGGAGTATTATCAAGAATTGTTGACATTTATCTCTAAAAGTGTTATAGAGGGATGTATGTACATACGTATAAGTATAGCTTCGAGCAAATAATAACTGAGGTTCGGCCTGGCCTCGACTACTCTAGAGGGAAGGACCTAATGCATTTTTTAAAATGTAAACAAAAAAAAGTGTGTCTCATTAGGCCAGGCCGAGCCTCAGGTATTATTTGCTCGAAGAAGTATAGTGTGTGTATCTAATTTAAAATGATAATTGCTAGCGAGAAAAAAAAGAAGCTGATCCTCCAATTTCAATAAAACGGTCAAAATCATCGCAGGTCCCATAATACTGATAATACGTCTAAGTTAAGAATGGCAATATCAGATACCAGTTTCAATGGAGTAAATGATTCAAGCTCTGGCGGTAAAGACTCATTCAGATTGTTAGACACTTTCCTACCAATTATACTTTGTATCATCGCCAAAGTCTCAAATAAGACTAATATTTCAACTTTTATTCAAGCCTATAACATTGAGTAGCAGAGATAGAAAAGCCTGAGCCTGAGTCGGTAGGCTTTAAATGACGTGTCTAGCTCAACTGATTCCAATTAACGAGACCTCATCTTCATCCCCTCAGAACTTTCTCCGTCTAATCTCCTAGTTGGCAAACTTTCCTTTTCTGAACTCCCTTTCTACGATAAATCTGAAGAGTAGATACAACTGTACACATAATAGCTCGGCCCGTTAATTTTCATACTACTACTCTACGAAGATCAGCAAAAATAATAATTGTTGTAGTAGATAGGGGTAAGTAACTGACATTACCATAGCATTATGCCTATGTAAGTTAAACATTCCTCGTCTTATGCATATAAACAGGATAGGTACCTACTAATACTACCTACGTTTGACTACTGCTAAAATGATATCACTACTACTTCCAGACGAACAGGCTCATGCAGAAATGTATGCTGTTACTTGGAGATCTTCAAAGGGGCTGTGTTACAAAAACTGTAAATACAAAAGTTATCTGTAAAATACCTGTAAGTATAATGAATCGTAGGTGCTAACGCAGCATGTTGTGGCTTTTACAGGAGGTAGGTCGTACTTGTACAGTTCTACAATTTTATGTACCTTTACGTACCACTACTATGATTTATAGCCCAGTTTTATTTATAATGCTGATTTTACAAGAATGTTATTCAGAGGTTACAATATATTTTTCAACTAAATAATTAGTGTTATTAAATCTAGAGATGAGTTACAGAATATGTAAGAGCGTTCCATATTACCCGGGACTCTCCGGATGACTTTGTTTGAATTTCCTCAGGGTTCATGGGGAGCCTATATACTAGTAGTATGTAGTAGTGTAAATAGCCGGATCATGAATGCCAAGAATACAATAACTTTTAGATCTACGTCTAGTTCTTGTACAGTACGAAGAATACTTAACTTAGAAGATGTGTATATTGTTGGAAATTGGAGTATACACTGATGTACTTTAATGAAAGAGGGACTAATAAAATGTGTATGCCAATTCTAGTATACTACTGGGAGGTATTTAATTTTACGTCCCAGCCAGTGTTCTTTTATTGAACTTGGCATCTCTAATACTTGTAAATTTTAAACCCACCCTGACCGTGCCCGAAATGGAGTCCTACATTTTTAAAGAGCGGCTTTGATGACTGGACCTCTCCAAGAGATACCAGCACTTGGAAGAGGAGGTTAATTTCTTAAAGGTAAGGACCCGTACTTGATGCCTTGCTTGGGGCTGGATCCGGCTGACTTTCGTTTTTTCCGCCCACTCCGATGACTCTTGCCCTTATTACTCTGAGCCGTTGGAGAGAGATATGAGTAGTAGTCTTCTTCCGGAAAGATCTTACTGTACAAGTACTCCTCCTCAACCTTCATTTTCCCAGACCGCCTCACCACTTGAAACGCCTGCAGAGTGGGTCTCGAACGTTTGGAATTGGCAGAGGCAAATATTGAACTAGGATCTTACTTAAACTGCTCGTACCTGTGCTTCAACTCCCAAGCGCTTAATTACCCTTTCTCGGCTCTTGAGGAGCTTCTTCCGCTCCGATTCTTCTAGTTCTAAGGCACTCCGATAGAGAGCCGGCGGCATGGGAAGGCGTCGGTGGGCCTTTGGAGGCACGAAATACTCGGCCGGCTTCCGAGGCGGAGCCTAAACATTCCAAAATCGTACACACGTTCGTATGACAGGTGCTAATCTCATGAATTCTGATTCTCGATGATCTTTGATATCCAAAATCCCGACATATCAAAGGCATAAACAGATGGTTTCGACACATAAACTAAATATTGAAATCAGTAAGGTGTAAGCCTGGAGAGTCGCGATATAAAAATATGGAGATCTGGAGATATCAAGATCATGAGAAAACGTAATAATCGAGATTTTGCATGTATACGTATAAATATTCAAAACTAGAAGCCTCCTAGCTACGCTGAATCTCGATGTCGAAATTCCCCGAGATATCAAAGCCCTAAACATGGATAGTTTGATATCCGAAGTCGTAAAATCCCGAAAACGTAAACATCTAAAAACTCGAAGTCGAAAATATCGAGGCTATAATTTTAAAACAAACAAGAGTCTCGATCTCGAAAATATTGCGCTTCAAACTGTCCGAATTTGACAAAGAATAGACGGATAGGGAACGCTTACTTCATCGATATGAAACCCACTCCCGAATTTTGGCGCAATTTCCTTCCGTGGAAACTCGGGCGGCCCGCCAAGATTGTTAGCATACTGACTTCGTGTCATTCCGTTGGCTCGTGCCCGTGCCCCGTCTCGGATCCACTCTTCAATTAACGTGTTCTTGTCCAGGGGCTTGTAGTACAAGGAATGGGCGCTGTTCCGGGCCAAGTTCCCCGCGGTGAGTCCAAGTGAGTCCTGGCTCGGCTTTGCCGTACGCTTCCTCTGCTTCTTCTGCAAATACTTGCCCAGAGAGTCCGTGTCCCCAGCATTGTGGTCTTTAGCCGACGGGGCCAGACTGGGCTCCTGTCCAATTGCAGGGAACTTGTAGACCGAGACTTGGTTGTGTTGATTCACAAATATTCTGAAGTTAGACTCCGGCTTCACGACCTGGCTGGAGGAGACCTTGGCTGGAAGCGGAAGTCTTAGACGCGGCATCCTCCCCCTCTCCACAAAAGAGGGGCTCTCCCTATCCAGCATTCGCTTCTGATGAGCATTCAAGGAATGACTCGGCTCCGGCTTCCGTTCCACTTCCACCTTTACAGAATGCTGATTCGGGTCCAGGGGCCATTTGGAAGCCAGATGCTCCTGAGCTATTTCCAGGGCTTCCTTAGCAAAGTTCCTCCGGGGAACCCTCCTTATGGGCTGGGGAGGAGGCTCAGGGCTCGGATTAGTTGGTACACCGTGTACGGCCTGAGTCGGCGGCCCTGCCTTCCGCAACTCTGATCCAGAATAATTGGGGTTAGATCCGGGTCGGAAGGGGAAGTTAGGCGGAGGGCTTACCTGATGATTCCCCTTCTTCGGGCTCAAACTTCGTTTTGAGGAAGGACACGTTCTTGTTCTTCTTAGACGTGCAGACCGTCCCGTTCTTATTAATGGTCCTTGTGACGACGTAGTCTTCCCCTTGGGCCGGCCAATCTCGTTCTCCGCCCTTGCCCTCAACTTTAGCCTTATGCGGGATTTCGGGGATTGGATGGAAGAGCTCGGCAAACTTCTTGCAGTCATCCCCCGGGTAAATGTTACGGTAGTTCCCTTGATGGAGGGACTCGTGATGGAACTGAATCTGGAGGGCTCGGGATAAGGGATTCCCGGCCTTGTCTGTCCTAAAAATCAAAGGAGTAAATAACTCAGTCGACAGAGCTTTTACTATGCCTAGAATTTCTCACGTAGAAAAAGTAGCCTTTCAGGAAAGTTATATAACATTTACCAGAATATTTTAGTCTTTTGTAATCCAGACATTACCTAACAAGGCAGGGCCTAAAAGTTAATATATTTACAATTAAACCTAGCCTAACAAAGTTTCAATTACCAGACCTAACCTGACAAAGATTAGTATAACAAAAGCTAACCTATCGTAAAATGATCTATCATGTGACATAAGCAAACATGACCTAACTCAAACCTTACAATAATTAAACTTAATTTAAACTCAGCCGAAATTTGGGTCCCGCCACTTGCAGGAAAAATCTAAGTTTTTTGTTTCATGAATTTATTAGCCATTTGATTACGAGCCGTACTTACGCATGAGACATATTTGAGAAACTTGGTCCTCCTCTCTGCTGTTCCTGATTAGCGGATTTCTCATGCACGCTCCCAAGGTAAATTTTGTTGAAAGTGTCCCGGAGCAGATTCTCTTTGATCACGGCATCAACTGGTAGATCCAAATTAAAACTGGGTGAGTGGTTTACCTAAAGAAGTGGCCTAGAACTTTAGCTAGGGCATCCAAATGGGCTCAAATTGTATGAATGGCTCAATTATTAATGGCTGCTAACTTCTAGGAGCCATGGCTTCATGTCCTCATCAATGAGAATATCAAATCCCAGGATCTCAAAACAGGCACATCCTCTGTCATGTTTCGGGAAGGAGGCCCTGTAGTAGTGCCGAAGCGTGGGCTGGGCCGCTATCATTGTTTTAGTCACAAGGTCATCAATGTCCTCGATCATTTTCTGGACATTGCGTCCACGGGTGAAGAGGTAGTCGTAGACTGTGGACAGCTTCCTGAGACAAAACCCCAATATTATGAATTATGAGGGATTCCGGACATATTTTCCTGACTTATGACTCGGACTGAGCTGTGCAGAGATTGGAATCCGGTGAGATTGGACTCTGACCGGGGCGGGTAATCAATAATACTGGACCAAGGGGCCCAATTTATCAGGGAGACAGAGCGACGGGGTTTCGGAAGTAATAAAATCCCTCGGCCTTTCATTAGCTTACCGCTTGCTCCCTTCCCCGTCCGAAACGTAAGACTGGCTGAACTTGTTCAGGGAGTAATTTGTCAAGTGCATGAAAACAATGTCCACGTTCTGGTCGCTGGGCGGAGCGTACTTGACAGTTGCGAATCTATGGAATCCAGAATGAGACAGTAAAAAGAGACTTAATTGAAATTCACACTCCTGGTTAGCATAGAATGGAATACCTTGCGATCCCCTCGTTGTAAATGTAGATCCGGAGCGGGTCACAGGACGTAATAAGAATGTAAATTCGCAAATCGAATTTATAGCCGTCTATCAGGAGGGGCTAAAGGAGGATAAATTGTAAGTCTCAAATGGATCCGCCTGCTAGTTCATAGGGAAGAACCTAATAAGAGCAAAAAATGTTCCCCAGATATCCTAAACTCACCTTCGGAATATAAACCTGACAAATGAGTTTTGCAAAGGGATTCAGCTTCTTGAGGTTCCGAATTAGAAAGATCCCCCGGCCCTGACATCCCGAATCCGGTTTACAAATATATGTCGCGTTTTTTCGTACGCGGGCATAGAGGAGGAGATCTGATATGCTGCAGGAGAAAGGAATCCCATAAATATAAACGGGGAAAGTAAATCATTCCAAAAGTGGAACATAATACTGTCTCGTGTAGCCTATTATGCTTCGTACTGGCTTGGCTCGCCTCCACGCTATCCAACGCTGCGCTGGTTGGAACGTAGGAAGGCTTTTTCTCCATTTAAATAAATCGGATCACATTACGCCATAAAATACGCGACAGGTTAATGGGCTTTTGTAGTATAAAATGCATACGCCATATTTATGAAGAGCCCAATTTCAAGACTCGGAATATTCCATTGCATTATTTACGTTTTTTTAGGCATTGACCATCAGGAATGAGAAATGAACTTTCTTCTTATGTACATAATACATGTACATGTGCATACATACTGTTACCTACTGCTTTCTTCCGAAAGCCATTTTGACTGGCATCTTTTTGTCATATTTATCAACATACATATAGGGAGACACCTTATTTCAGGGGTGAATAGTGTATGAATATTGCGCACTGGTAGGAAATATCACCTAAACCTGTTTATTTTCGCGCTAAACGCTGGCTCTAAATTCAAAATTTACAATGTTCCCAATATGCTAAAATTGATTTTACAGTTGGATGCGTATAAATTACTCCTCAAAAATACAACTTTAAATCTGTTAGAGATCATTATTAGAGTTAGATCAGTATTTTTTCTTCTATAATTTTAACCATCTCTTTGTATCTCTTTGTAAAGTTAATTGGACCATTGGAAAGAGTATATATTTAATTCTAATTTACGATGTAAACACCTTTAACAAGAAGTCAAATAATTAATTTCAATACGAAATTTTGCTTGATTGAAATCGACTTCCTATTCACTGATCAGTCAGTATGCATACTGTCAAACTTTCCAAACAATCTGCAACATAAATATAAACGTACTATACTTGCTATAGATAAATACATAGTATCATGGTATTAAGTACTAATATTAGATTTTAACGTTTTTCAAAGTCAGAATTGAATAGGTCCATATCTTTAAGCTTCGTTCAAAGACTAGTCATGTGCAGGCGTCACTTCGAGGCGAACCTTGGTGCGCATGACTCGTTTTTGAGCTTCGTTCAGTATCGACCATATGTATAGCTGTATGGTTGAAAAAATGAACTAAGTTTGGATATGGTTTAATTTAAAAACCAATGAGTAATATAGTAATATAGGTATTTGAGTTCCTTAGAGACAGCGGCGGCTAAATTATATTCTGTTAAACACATATTTCTATTGCCTGATTGCTTCCGTATTATGGGTATATCTGAGTAGACTATTCTATAAAATAGATCAATTTATGAGGGAAGTGAAGCGTAAGGATGATTATCTTACTCCGCCGGAAGACTCCATGTTTTGGGGAAGAATGAATACTCGGCCGGGAAGCATCTCTTCATTCTGTTGAGATTACGAGCCAGCCGATCCTTCCGACAAATCTCATTCATTCCGGGGAAATGATTTGCCTTTTGAAGCGGTGACTGGGAACCCCAAAATATTGAATGAGCATCCTGGAAAGGACCCGGATTCGATTAGAGATATCCGGAGTAGAGCGGAGGCCGGATTCAGAACTAAAGCTCTCGTTTGGACTGAATTGAAAAGGGATTGAAGGGCCCTACTTGAAATCTCCTCATTTCCAGGGCCTTGTCTAATGAAATTGGGGTGTCCGTCCAAATTATGTTCCAGACATCGTGCTCATTCACTTCCTCAAAGTTCATCTCAAGGGCCATGCGGCGTACCACGTCGTACCGACAGCCTTCTAAGCAAATGGATCTCCTGAAACTCAAGGAAATGCGCCAATGTGTTCTTTAAAAATGCAAAAGCCTTTGTCCTTGAACATTATTTCCGGGAGCAAATAAAGTGACACGAATTGGAGTATTGTACTACCTTTGATGAGCTTTATGGAGGGAGGCGGCATGGGACCGGGCTCCATGCTTCTTCCGCCTATGACTCTTGAGAATCGACTTGTGATTTACGGTGAGGGTCGGACTACTATTTGTGGGCTTCACGGGCTTTAGCTTCGAACGATGTGGGAGATACTGATACATGCTAGGCATAGCCTAAGTTCTAACTTTAATTTTAAATCTATTTCTGCCTAAAGGTAAAAGAAAGCAATACAAAACATTACAAAATAGCACTCCATCTAAATCCTCTATTCATTTACCTATGCCAACTTTTATTGCATCCAAAAATCCAAACTTGTTTGATAGTTTGTATGCTCTGGGACTTGTGCAATCTGCAGGCATGGCATGACAACCACTACCTGGAGACCGGCACAAAGGAACAAGTTAACTAGTGATCCACCGCGGGTAAGAGGTTATTAACATAAAAATATTTGCTGACGCGCTTTTTAAATTCAACTCATGCAATATTGAATGATTTGTTGTAAATTGGTAACCGTGTATAATGAATCTGATTAGTATCTGAGTCAGACCTGAATTGAGGGTTCCAATAAATACGAAAAAAAGCTGGAACTGGAACTGAGTAAGAATTCACATAGGAATAGGATACATTTACATTGGTGTCAGGTGTCAGGTTGCGGGACTCACTGAAGAATGCAAGGACAAATATTAGTTCGGCTGTAGGTGTCACCTGGTTCCAGTCATTATCAAGATATAACGGCATGGCACAATACCTGAAACGACTAAATGCGGTTAGAAGCCCACTCGAGCAGAACTGAAGCCGAAAAGTAATCAAGCGACCTTTTACCAACATCTCAAACAAAAAAGAGTAAAAGGATCTTGGATCTATCAAACAATCTCATTGTAAATCATATAAGTTAGTTCATGAAATTACTTATTTTGTCTTCTCTAATACAGTGTCAGGCACTTGGGTCGCATGAATCGCCTTCCACCTTTCAACAAAGTACAATATATTTTGGAATTGGTATTTAAGAATGTGATAGTGATTTAGAGAGTTAACTTGATAATTTGCAAAGTATATAGATTGTTATAGGTACCTAGTAAAGTATCAGAAGCAAGGAATAAATTCAGAGAGAAGGTACATATAATATGAGATATAATAGGAAAATTGAACCTAAATATTTATCAATTTTGGTTGTAACTTTAAACTTGACAATGAATTTTATAAGCCCACAAAGTCTTGGATCTTACAGCAAACCGTTATTGCGGTGAAGCCTTGAGGATGTCCACGTTAAACAACGTATACCTAGCCCTTCGTCCATAAGGCCTTATCCTAATCAAAGTGTAGTAATGACAAGGAAAGAATAAAAATGTGTCACACTTAACACTTTACCATGCCTCATTAGTCATTGATCATGAAGCTGAACAATTCTGTTATGTCAACCGTACCTTGTGCCAGCTCAAATAAGGTTATTAAGAGGTTTATACAGGTAAATAATTCTTATTGGTAGTAGGCGGCACCAAATGTAAAAATTAGTATAAATTTTATTTAAGTTGACATAGCATTGTACAACATTACATACATATGTACAAACATGCTCAACATTGAGTATATTAAGTGCACTGATCCCGAAAACAAGTCTAAGGAATCCAAAGCGACAAGCACTCCCCATGGCATAATAATTAACTATACGCTATAGACATATAGTAACTATTCCAATTAGTAGTATTACCTTAATTATACCTTAGACACTAGAATCCCACAACCAAAGAAATACAAAAGTAAAAGCCGATCCTATACTTGTAAAAACGTTGACAATAATTATCCTTATACTAGTTCCTCCGTGTTGTAAGACCTTATTACATGATCCATGACTCCAGGTACTACAAAAAGGAAGTCTGCTCAGCGACGTCCAAATCCTCCACCACCAAATCCGCCAATGCTTCCCCCGCCGTATCCCCCGCCATGTCCGACTCCCCCTCCGAAACCGCCCTGGTATCCATTCCCACCGAATCCGCCATTTTTCTTCCCAAATCCGCCTCCATATTGCCCGCCATACTTGTTGTCCTGATGAACTCCTTTTTGCAGTCCGCTGGCATAGTTGGTCCCACCGAGCTGTGAGTACTTGTCGTTGTGCCCATTGTGAGCCTTCTGGCCGTAGTTGGAGTTGATTCCCTTGTTGGCCGCGTTGTTGTGCCCGTTGAGGAAGGTTCCTGCATTGTTCTGGTGGTTCTTGTTGAAGGCGTCGGAGTGATGGCCCTTGAAGAACTTGTTCCCGTTCACGTCGTTCTTGAAGGCTCCCTCGTCCCCGAACTTGGTGAAGAAGTCATCCACGTTGTTAATGTCGTGGAATGTATGGGACTTGCTGAATTCGTCCTGGGAACATTAATATAGCATTAGAAAGAGTTGAAGCTTAATTATGTGGGTACTTACCTTGTGGTGTTGGTTTCGGAATCCTTTTGTGGCGTGTCCCTTCTTGTGATTCCCTTTCTGGGCAAATTTGGTACCCTTGGCCGCCTTGACGACGAGATCGTTGTTCCCATAAACTGTTCCGTCATTCTTTGCCGCCTTAGAAACGGCACCAGTCTGCCCGAACTGACCCTTCTTCAGAGCATTGTTCACGTGCCCAGCATTGAGCTTGTTGTAGCCAGCATTGGCAAGGAATCCCTGGTTGGCCTTATGCCCGATCTTTGCATTATTGGCATTGGCGTAGCTGTTTTCAACGCCTTTGATATGCTTATCAACACCGCCGTAGTTGGCACCAAAGCTGTTAAATGGATAGTTACAGGGTTAAGGTCGAGATCCTCATAGGCTTTTAGATACATATTCGAAATGGTGAAATGTTTGAGCTCACTTTCCGCCGCCTCCGTACTGTTTGGATCCTCCGAATCCATTTCCACCGCCATAGCCGCCGCCGAAACCACCTCCTTGGCTAATGCCGCCGCCGAAACCGCCTCCTTGGCTAATACCGCCGCCGAATCCGCCACCGTGCCCAAGTCCGCCTCCGAACCCGCCACCGCCGATGCCGCCGCCGAATCCAGTGGCTGCAGCTGTGAGATCTGGTTTAGGTTTAACAATAGAGGGACTTAGTTTGGTCTCTTGTACAGCAGTCTTTGTCCCGTTAGGCTCAAGTACGGTTAAGGAAGCAGTTACGAATACACCATTGTTTGAATGGTTTAGGTCTACTGGCTTAGCAAGCTTTCCGTCCAGAACGTCATTCTCACCAGTAGTCTTCGTCAGGTCGGCGTCAGTCCCAAGTACGGCCAGTGGCACAAAGGCCCCCAGTACAAACACCAGCGTCAAACTTAGTAAGCGTCTCATTGTTAGTCCTGTATGTAGTGAAGTGGAGGTCTGCGGAAGTACTGATGGACTAATCTCCAGGGAAGAGCCCATTTATAGTGGGACGGATTCAGTAAATCAGTTCTGGGGGAAAACTAATCGTCCTCATAAGGCAAAGGTCATTTTTGGAACACACGTAGTGGAGTAGTTGGCATTCCTAAGTAATTTGTACAAGTCCACGGTCCTCTATTATTAGTAGCCATAGCCACAGAAGGTGGAGAAGGAGGGGATCTATGACTATGCCAATTGTTGGAATGGCAAGGCCGAACTTAACCATAAATGAGATTCAACAATTTATCGAATTTACACGTTTATGGAAAACATGTTGAGAGGTATTAGCTATTAGTACTAACTATTATACCTACTTAGTAATGCCATCAGATTGAAATTGAATAGAATAAGAGTCTACTTCCATGTTAATAAATCCCAGAAGGTGCTTTGGTACAAGCCAATTGTGGATACTAGGCTAGAGGACTGGTATCCGCACTGGTATTAGTCAGAGCCTAATCATTTTGTAACCGGTACATCAAGTGTCAAGGGAAAGGAAGTACGATGTGATGCGAATTTGTGCAGGCGAAAAAACGTAAAGTAGATAAGCTACTCTTACTAGTCTTTTGTCTGGCGTACCACTTTGTTCTTGATCATGGGCTCAAGAGGACTACAATACAATATTACGATAGAAGGATCACGGATGACAAACAAAAGATGTTGACAAGTGAGGGAATTACAATTCGTTTCAATTATTAGCATGCCATTGGGCCACTCGGCCATTGAACGGTTAATTCAATACTAAACTAGTGCTACTTTAAACAATTTGTAAACAGCAGCAGGTTACGTAGGCGTAGGTATAAACTCCATTTTAACAATATGGCAGAGAAGGAGTATTCACTTTTTTTCAGTGCTAAAAGTTTAATTTTGACTAAAATTAAGTTAAAAAATGATCTGCTAGCTATGAATTGCTGGTGAATTGCGTTATCTGCTCATAAACAGGACAGCTTCCCCGAATCAATTTCACTGACTGAATTAAATACGAACTCCTCCCACGTATTTTGTTTCATTAATACCTAGTTTTAAAGAAATGGCTTCCATTTTAATGAATTTTGATTGGTACACAGGTACATACTTTGGACCCATTATAAATATTTGTACTCCTTATAGAGTCGGTAAAATGAAATTTTGAAGTTGAAAAGTTTTTGTAGCAAAATGGATACAAAGTGCCTAGGGACTACTTCTTGACAGTGTTTCCAAAGGGGGCACTCAATCCGGACATGAGTTTGTCATACGCCTTAATCTGAAAGTAAAGGAAAACATAAAGGATCTTAGAAATTGCTAGTCACTACCACTATACATAAAATCGCTGATCTGTCTATATGTATGTTTGTGTGGGAATGTTTGTCCGCTATTGTCATCTAAACTACTTGGCAGATTTTGTGAACTGTGACCCTTGGTCAGATTTAGTGACAAATTTGAGTTTTTGCCTGAGTGAAACCCCCATGACAACAACTTTTTTCATGTAAATAAACAAGTAAAAGGTAGAAAATGTTCGTTCCGAAGGATATGCTTTTAGGCCCCCCCCCCCTGAATTCTTCAGCCAGTGATTGCGGAGAAACGGCTAAACCTATGCGAAAAGTTAAAGAAGCATAAAAATCGTTAAATGCGGTCCCATCGATACGCCTTTTATCAAGCTTCGCATTTTTTAATTCCTTCGGCACGAAAACCTTGAAAAACTATCTCGACATGTCGATTTAACCTACTTCCCGTGTACTTGAGCATCCCAGCACCAGAAATTATTGTAGACGATACAATTGGCTTTTAAACAAACTTAATTTGACCTCGGTAGGTAAAATGGCTCTTGAGATATTTGACCTTTTCCCAGTCAATCTGGGGCCTATTTCCTAACACACATTTATATAGGGAGCTCTGATGCCCACTATCTGTATTAGTGCACTCTCATGGAGTTATCCATCACCCATGACAACGTTCATATTTATACAAGTAAAATATGTTCAAGTACAATGATGGCTGCGGTATGAAATACATGAAGCATGACTTATGATATCATTTGCAACTTGCAACACGTAAAATTCGGAAATAAAAAAAATGCTCCTAGTGAAAAGTCGCTGAGTATGTCTGAGTGTGCTCTAAAAAGGGCGAAACAAGTTCAGTTCATATTAACCCAAAATTATTTTTTGAAGAGTAAAAGTTCACGAAGGTCCCTTGAGAAATCCATTTTGGTCACTAATTCAAAGAATGTTCACAGGCGTCCCCTTCTTACCCAGCCACCGCGGTGGATCAATAATAATGTTTTTTAAATCGTACCTAGTCATTTTATTATTGAAACAGCTATAAATTAAATATTTACAATTAAAGTGCAAATACGCTCCTGAGTAATCAGATAGGCCGTATCAGTACTCGCCAAGGGACCTTCGTAAACTTTGACTTCAAAATTTTGCGTTAATATGAACTGAACTTGTTTCGTCCTTTTTAGAGCACACTCAGGCATACTCAGCGACTTTTCACTAGGAGCATTTTAGAACAAAAGGTCTTATGGGATGATCCGTCTGTCCGTCGTCTGTCCGTCTGTCTGTATAATAAGACAATTTCTGCTGCTTCGACGTGATCGTTCTACCCGCTCCTACTAAGGCCGATTATCATACAACGAAATTTTTACAACGCTTAACAAGATGAAATTTATCGGTCACTCCATGTCGTATTTCCTCGTATTTGCTGCCAAGTCCTGAGAAGCAAAATATTGGAAATGGCTCTTTTCACGGGTCGCGCGGCTAACCATTTTCCAATTGAAGGTCTTATATGCCATCAAAGCATGTATCGTTCGGATCAAGTACACTAACATGAATTAT
>JAQFZY010000434.1:0-28155 GCA_034696285.1 Hypogastrura burkilli | reverse complement strand
ATTTCATCCGACAATTGTCGGATGGCTTGTAGGTTTTCATCCGACAATTGTCGGATGTCGGATCGCTTGTAGTTGTCGCGGAATTCAAAGATTGGGAGTAAAAGTCTAGAGTTTTTTTTTAAAAAAAGAAAGTTATTTTGATTCATGTTTTACGTTCACGTTCGAACTCAGTTTTCAGAAAGTATTTATCGTTTCAGTTCAATACTTTTGTGCTGAAAGACTTGTCGCTGACTGGTTGTGGGTAAGTTGGGGTCAGCCGAATTATTAATATGAAATATATATAAAAGGTTTGTACAAGATTTTAGCACAAAAAATTATTTATGATTTACCTGTAAACGAATTACAAGGTATAAGTAATGGCAAAGTTAGAATTCAGTACAATGCCTAATGTTATTATTCTTAATTTTAATTGTATTTAATTTAAAAGCTGCCCGAAAGTACTGACGCCTAGCTAATGCTGAACTGATGACTGACATTTTGTTTTCATTTACTATTCACTATGCAGGTGTTGGAGGTTGCAGTTAACCATACGAGCTTAATACTTTCTGATAGGTGACTTGGAGGGAGAAATTAATTTAAAAATGGATGACTTAACTACGATTCGCCAGGAACTTACAATTACCCTTGGAGACTTATTTCCTGAGTGAGTAAAGCTAAGGATTAGTATGACAAGACTAAAGAATTCTATAATATATATTCTATAGCCTCTGGCATGTACCATCTATTAATACTTCGTGATTGTATTCATCAGCAACGATTAACGATATCCTGTGCTGGTTCTCGTTTCAGGTACATGAGAATACTCAGGGATTGGTTTTCAGGAAAGGTAAAAGCTAAAAACATTTGCTATTTGGCCGCCTGTGAAGTCGAAAACCTTTATTTGCGGAATGGACAAAGGTGGATAACCCATTTTCTTTTATTACAGAGTGCAAAGCTGGATCTAGAGCTTCAGTTGGACTTCCTTGATAAACTTGGAGCCTTCGACCTGCACAATAGATATATGCGAGGAATTCTGCGTGAGAGCTATGAACCAACACTCAGAAACAGGGGGGCTTCTCAAGCTAATGGGACCATGGACTATAGTTACATGATGACTGAAGGAGAGGTTGGGAACAAGTTCCTTGGCGAAAACGATATCAATCACAATAATGAGAACTGTATCACGCTCCATTCCGCACCGGTCGCGGTCTCGCCTCCATCGACATCGGCAGGCTTCCTTGGAGGAATTCAACCCGAGGCCATGGATTTGGGATTCCAAGATCTGGCTTCTTCCGAAGGCGACCTGCCGCTCCCGACGGAGGAAGAATACGCGGAGCCCCCGCCCAAGCGGGACTTGTACACGGCTACAATCATTCGACACCCTGTTGACTACAGGGATCCCGTGGATGATAGCGATGAAGATGAGGAGAAGAAAGTATTGCAAGTCCCGAATTTCGAGGTATGCGTGCCTGAACGGCACAAACCTGGCGCGCGGAGTTAAAACAAGAACGAAGGAAAATTGAAAGTAATTGAACCGAACAACTGAAGTATTATCCTCTCATTCCTTTGTAGTCTCGACTTCCAGCCTGGTTTGTCAGTGATTTCGCTCGAGTCAAAGACCCGTCGAACGCACTTTATCGGGGCGGGATCCCGAACGTGACGCACGTTGACAAGTTTGAAAGTATGTCATATCCGTATTTTCCAAGGTTAATTCAAGAGTCGAGATCTAATTTTTGTGTGTTAGAGCGACTTCAAAGGGATCCAAGACTATACAAATTCTTTATTCCCAAAACCGGAGAGGACCAACCTGTGCTCTCATCCAAGGCAAGCGTTCAGGGCCGGTTCCTTATTCGGGCTTGGTCCAAAGGACTAAGGACTGTTCATCCCGACGCCTTAGCTTTTGCTCTAAAAGCAACGCGGGTAACCTATAATTGTCTGCCGTTGTTCACTGTTTACCTTTCCAATATGATATTGATTAAATACGGAAGTTTTAAAAACTACTTACAGAAACATATCAGAGAAATCATCATCGCTTTAGTCAAACAGCGGAAGGCCTACGAGGTGAAGGACGGGGCTACAGTCAACCTTGGTGAGGCCCATCCGAACCCCTACTTACTCTCTGGCCCACACCGAATGCACGTAGAAAGCAGGTAACTATTCACCGATTTTAGTTTGTAGGAAAGTTGACCTTCCATAGATGGATTATGACCTTTGGCTTTTGCCTGTTTAGTCCAATTTTAGCCAAATTCGTGGACCCAGTCCAAGTCCCTCAGCTGGTGGACTCGAGTGAGGAGCACGAGCGGCTCCGGATCATGCGCCACGCCACTGCCATCAATATTCCATCTCGCTACAAAACCAAAATTGGTTGTACTGACCTGTTGAACCTGATCCGAGTAAGATTTAACTGGTGATTGCCTCTTGCGATTTAATTAAATGAACTTTTTCTATTTTTTTTTTCGTAGAGTGACAAGAGCGTGATTCCAAGCAACAAGGCCCGACATCAGTTGCTCGAGAGCCTACTACTCCGTGCCAGAGGGATCTTTGAGGCCCCAATTCTGAACTCGAGAGAGGAAGAAGTCGCATTCGAGCACGAGGAAGGGGAGCTCCTGCCCGTCTGTAGCTATTGACCAACTATTTCTAGGTCCCAGTACAGCCAACCCAAGTATTATGTGACAGGAGCTGGTTTTTGTGATATGATATTAGAGACAAGTGAGTCTGAGTACTTTTCTAATTTTTTACGTAGTTTAAGCCCGTATCTTTTAAAGAGAGGAAGTGTTCCTGTAATGCTCATTAATTATTAAGTATGCAATTTACATGTTAGGATTATATATGGTGCAGAAGCCTATTTATTATTTTTACACCTTGTGCTTTTTCTCGTAAATTTTATTTCTAATCGTGCGCATGCGCCGCTTGAAACTCCAGCAACAATAAAGTATTTATTTAGCAACGAACATATTGCAGTAGGTACGTGTACGTACGCGGACGGTGCCAACGACGTATACATTACGTATTATTCAAAGGCTAGCGCCAGAAGTATAGGATCGCCATGGGACGCTGTGATTGGTCACTCTCGCATGAATATACGTAATCCCTACGTTGCGAGCTCCAGTTTCGTTTCGCGTTCGTCCACAATACGTAAGGGGTAATAGAATTGGTGGACTATAATAGGTTCTGATTGGCTATCCACAAACCACACCTGAATACGCTTTCCTTATTGAGTCCGAAGTCCGGAATTAGCCGGGAGCTCGTTTATATTTTCTTTGTTCTCCTGACCTGACCTGGCCTGGCCTGATTGGGGTTGCACCTGTGGTGACTGCTCATTTGAGTTTTGGAACACGACAAGGCAACATCTCAAGATGGGAGAGCAGCTTTCGCGTGAAATTAAGTCCAGAATGGGCAAATTAAGTCTGGAACCAGATCCGCGGGCGGCACTTGAATTCACCCGAGTGAGTGACAGGGTCGAGTCACTTCTCACCAAAATCGTGCCAGGGACCGTGGACCGCTGCCGGATTTCGAATCCTAAGCATCCATTACTTTTCTACATCGTCCCTTTGCCCTACGAGGAACATCACTATGCTGCAATGAAAAAGTTTCGGTAAGTTTGGTCACTTTAATAAATTCTCAAAGACTTATTATTAGCTTGGTACTATTTGTGTTGAAATCTATTACTTTAAATTGAATTGACCCGATGGGTCAGAAACGGTCATGTCTAAAATACCGTTTAATGTAATATAACGAGGTTACATGAATACATCAGCTTTGTTTTACATGGTATTACTGAGGTACGAATTTCAAGTCAAAGTTAGTTAACACAAGCTTTCTAATGGTCCGACTCCACTTCTATTTACCAGGGAATTTTATGGTGACATGGACGAGGTTCAAATTCAGGAATCACAACCGGCTGGCGGGATAATCTATCCTAACTACGTTGCCGTCTGTCACAAGAGCCGTTGGCACCGCGGATCCATTCTTGGAACCTTCCTAAAGGAAACTAAGGCTGTTCCTGAGTTGTGGTATACTGTAAGTGTTAAGCCTGTATAAAGCACAAATTATACTGAATCCTTGCGTCTAAAACATATTTTTAATGACACTTTTCAGATCTTTTTCCTGGACACGGGTCAGAAGGAGGATTGCCCGTTCCCCAAAGTTCGGCGCCTGGTTCGCCGTTATTTGTTCGAATGGCCGGCCCTTGCTGTTCGTGCCACCTTTGCTCCGAACACTATGATTCGGACCTGGGGAAACGCAGTAACTAGAGAATTCTTTGATTACTTCGCCAGAGCGAATCCAAACTGTGACGTTGCCTTTAAGAGGCTCACCCGCGTCAACGTAAGACCCTTCCAATCTAAATTGGTTCATTTTCTTATTTTGCTTGGGCCTATATAGTCAATATTGTTTGGAGCATTAAATACAAGCCTGCATAATGTCACTTGAACTTAGTACTAATTGACGCCTTCTATTTTTCAGGGGCACCAGGCATGGGACATTGACGTCTTCATCAGGCTCAAGGCTGACCCGGAGGTGGAGGTCAATCCCGATGTAGAAGGGCATCTTGACCTCAAGACCGGCTTGGAAGAGATACTGTGGGACGAGGCTGCCCGGACTCAGCTCTTTGAGTACTATTAGGCCAGCTAAGGCGACAGACGTCTGCTAAAATGGCTTCGAACCAAATTCATTATTGATTCCCTTCCTTATGCCGCCACACGACTTCTGATATTGTAATTACACGTTAGATGTTCTGAATTAATTGAATAGAAAGAAATGAATTGTTGCTATTATGCGTATTTTTATAAAAATCCTCACGGCTTGTGAGTACTTAAGTGTGAATCCATATTGCAAGTTTTGAATCATTTGAATACAAATAAAATACGTGATTATACATTATGAAAATCCTATAATAATGTGAATGTTCAAGCGTTCAGTTTATTTATTGCTTGTTGCAATAGTATCGGATCGATCGACAAGCAAGTCTCACAACTCATCATAGCCTGCATGTTACGTCAAACATAGATTCTAGCTTCTAGCTGTCAGGGATTAGTCACGAGTTCCGAGCCAGGCATCCATTCGAATTTGACGGCCAGTCAGCAACAGCAGCCTGGACAAGGGCAAAAGGGCACGGCTCCTCTCAGTAGTAGTTTGGAAGCGGTTCGGTGAAGCTGCGTGTAGCGTAAGGAGCTTAAGCGTAGGAGGAGCCAGCAAAGTCAACAATCAAAATGGGATTTCATCCAGTAACTCACGTAGTCTTTGATATGGACGGATTACTTTTAGGTATGCGTATGCGGGTCAAAGGTCATAAATTTGTAGAAGCTCTCTTGGTACTAATTCATCATCTGACTCCTTCTGCTCAGACACCGAGTCACTCTACACGAAGGGGAGCGAGAACATTTGTGCCAAGTACGGGTCAAAGTTCACGCTGGAGGCCAAGCGGGCCTCTATGGGTCGCGTAGCAACGGAGGCAGCCAAAATTGTAATTCGTGCCTGCAACCTCCCCATTAGCCCACAGACGTACCTGGAGGAATTTAGTGCCCAGTACTCTGTGGTCTTTGACCGTGTGGACTACATGCCGGGTGCCCTGGAGCTGGTGGAGCACTTCCATGGAGCAGGGATCCCGCAAGCGATTGCTACGAGCAGCTCCCGGCAGCTCTATGACTTTAAGGCCAGGACCAAGAAGGAGGCCTTTGAGCGGCTCTTTGAGCACATCCTCACGGCCGGGAGTGACCCAGAGGTCAAGGAAGGGAAGCCGCATCCGGATACGTTCCTCATTGCTGCCCAGCGGTTTAAGACTAAGCCTCTTGATAACAAGAATGTATGAAGCCGTAATTTTGACCGTTGAGTCATATGATCATTAAATTGACCTGACCTTTGCCCCTAACTGTAGATTTTTCTATTTTGAAGGTGCTTGTCTTTGAGGACTCTCCAATGGGGGTCAGGGCCGCCCTTGCAGCTGGAATGCAGGTGATTTGGGTCCCTGACCTCCGGATCGTGGAGGATACGAATTGGGATGAGCCGGATTTGGTCATTCCTTCCCTTGAGAAGTTTGACCCTACGCTTTTCAACCTTCCACCGCTGCAAGTATAAATCTGACTGACCCCTTATACGCGTCACGCGTCATCACCTAAAACTAATTAAATTATACCGGATTACCAAATAAATCTATTCAAATTGGGATTCTTCTGTATTCGATAGCTTATTCGTTGAGTTGACCTTTGACCTTGAAATCTGTGCTCTGTTTATTAAAGCCATAATTCGCAGTATTCCGGAATTTTGCATTCAAGGTGTTCAAAAATGAGTCGTTTGAGCCTGTTATCATTTATGAGCGAGTCTCTGGCGAATGAATTCAGCATTGTGTGTTTGTGTGTTATCGCTGCCACGCTTGTACTTAAAATCTGCGACATTTTGGGGGAAATCGGTATTCTGATTTAACCTCTAATCTAAAGGATTTAAGATACTGGCTGGCCGGCTCCAGCCATTAATCAATTTTTACCCCTAAATATTTGCAAATTGATATAATCAGCATGGCGTTTCATCCAGTGACACACTGCATTTTTGACATGGACGGCCTTCTCCTTGGTAAGCATAATGTAGTCTACGGGTTAGGTATAGAATTCCTTGAATTGCAATTTTATTATGTAGGACGCTGCGCTGAATTTGTGTGCATATATTAAGACCTGTATTTCACGATTTTGTATTTGCATACAATTTTGCGAAATTTCATAACAGATACGGAGCCACTCCCATTGTCAGGCCCTCGATAGCCTTTGCATGAAGTATGGGTCAAAGTTTACACCGGAAGCCAGGCTGGTCTCAATGGGCCGAGTAGGGATTGATACTGCTACGACGGTCATCCAACACTGTAACCTTCCGCTAACGCCGGAAACCTTTTTGAAAGAGCTTCAACAGTATTCCCATCTATTTGAGCATGTCAACTATATGCCGGGCGCTCTGGCCCTCATCAAGCACTTTCATAAAGAGGGGATCCCGCAAGCCATTGCCACGAGCAGCACGAGGACTGGCTTTGAAATCAAGACCAAGGACCAGCGGGAGACCTTCGAGACGGTCTTTGAACATATTTTGACGGCTGGGAGTGACCCGGAAATCAAGAGAGGGAAGCCACACCCGGCTACTTTCCTCATTGCTGCACAGCGGTTTAAGCATAAGCCGATTGAGAACAAAAATGTATGAAGCCGAAAGTTTGACCCTTGTCCTTGGCCTTCATGGAAAATTATTTGACCCTAACTTTGAACTAGGTTCTTGTCTTTGAAGACTCTCTGGCGGGCGTCGAAGCAGCTCTTGCAGCTGGAATGCAGGTTGTTTGGGTCCCTGACCTCCGTTATGTGGAGAATACGAGTTCACATGGAGCCCATTTAGTCATACCGTCGCTGAACATGTTTGACCCGACTTTGTTCAACCTTCCACCACGGACGGCGCAGGAGTAAATATAATGACTATAGCATATCTGTATTTTAACATTTTGCTGTATTGTTCTTCCTTATTTTGTGTCTCTCCAAATAAAGTTATTCATCGTCAGAAATGTATTCTATAATAGCAGATTGACCGTTGTTGACCCTAGCTGACCTTTTAACATTACGAAGAAAAAAATTCGTATTTCACTATTGTTTAAAAGACTTCGGCATGCTTTAGCAGTTGAAGCTAAAGGCTGTGATATTGCAGCTTTTAAAGACCGCGACTGAAGCGGGAAATTAGGTACACGACAGCGGGCAAGGTTACGTTCTTTCGTCAATCATTCTGCAAAAGTCAATTTAATTGGCAAGTTATTGACGTCAGCACGGACACAATCAAGATCAAGATGGGTCATCAAGTTCAATATCATCCGGTCACGCATTGTATCTTCGACATGGACGGGCTACTCCTTGGTAAGTCATTCACGGAAGTACGGCAGTTTTGGGCGTCACGTGCTAGCCAAGTGTGCCAAACGAATTGAACGCTGGAATATCCGGGGTCAATCCAAATTTCACTCGCTATTTAATGCTGCGTGCCTTCCCTACAGATACGGAACCCCTCTACTCCGTGGCAATTGATCACATTTGCGTCAAGTATGGGTCAAAGTTCACGCCGGAGGCCAAGCTGGCGTCCATGGGCCGGGTCGCCCTCGAGTCTGCCAAAGCGGTCATCCGTGTCTGTAACCTCCCTATAAGTCCGGAGACGTATATGGAAGAGCTCGAGGAGAACTACGCACGAGCCTTTGCCCATGTTAGCTACATGCCGGGTGCTCTGGCTCTCATCAAGCACTTGCACAAGGTCGGGATCCCGCAGGCAATTGCGACGAGCAGCACGAAGCCTGGCTATGATATCAAGACCAAGGACCAGCACGAAGCTTTTCAGTCAGTCTTTGAGCATATCCTGACGGCTGGGAGTGACCCGGAGGTCAAGGAGGGGAAGCCACACCCAGGCACTTTCCTAATTGCTGCCGAGCGGTTCAAGAATAAGGCGGCTGATAGCAAAAATGTAAATATTCCATATGCTTTTAGTCTTTTGATCAGGGACCCGGTTGACCCTAATACAATTGGCCCCCTTTTCCGCAATAGGTTCTGGTCTTCGAGGATTCTCCGTTAGGGGTTCAGGCGGGGTTGGCAGCTGGAATGCAGGTCGTTTGGGTCCAAGACCTCCGCTATGTCACGGATACTGCGAATGCGGAAGGTGCTACTCTGGTCATTCCTTCCCTGGAGAAGTTTGACCCCACGCTCTTTGGACTCCCGGCTCTATAAATCGCTTCTGATTAGATGATTAATCCTCAGCTATTCCTATAAAAGTAATTATCTAAAGGTGGGATTGGTTCCGTCTGGACGCGGGCTAATTAAGCATAAGTACTAAAATTAATTGCGATTCGATTTGTAGGTATTGGATGTTCACCGTTGACCTTCTGGCGTCTGTAATAAAATTCTGTATTTAAGTTGAGGATGTCTCAATTGCATTATGCATTATGTAGCAAATTGTTTTGGGAAATTACGAAATCTTGGAGAGTATGAAATTGCATACTGACTGGTTTGTTTAGAATTATAATTAAATTCATGCGAAATTTCGTATTGAATTGCATTATTTTACTTAAAGGTTGGCTCAAAACCAGAATTTCATGTTTTCCTAATGGTACTGGAGTTTTGTACGAATCTTTACAAAATTTTGAATTAACTACGGTATTCATTTTGCATAGACTTGGGGAACGTGAGACTAGATCATGCGACTGCATTTAGAAAGGAAAGCGGGAAATTCATTATTAGGAGCTATTTTAAGTTTCCACGTGTTTGACCTTTTGTACCGTTTTGAATTATTTGGTGACCCCTGACCTTTCAGTCCTTCTAATGGTTACATTTTTTCTTGCATAAATTATCCTGCCTAGAAATGTACCCGAGCCATAGGTTCAAATGGAACGAGGTTGAGCTGGCCGAGTTGGTGGAGGCTGGCGTATTTAAAAAGACGGTGACCCAGACCGAGCATGTGGCCCTTCATCCCTTCTGGCTCTCAAATCCCTTTCAAGGGATCACCGAAGAGCTTGACAAGGCCCTAGCGACCTGGCGAAGCAGGTTAGAATTATAAATTAATTACAAGATAAATGTCGCCTTTCACTGCGCGGCCGAGTCATTAATAAGAATTGATACGTGCAAGGGGCATTCTAAATTTTTGTAGCCAGCTAATAATGTCAACTAATTTATGTTATGTTTACGATATATGACAGGCTTGGCGGCTATTTGGTTGCCTATGATAACGTTAGGCGGGATGGGAGCAAGGCGGCTATCATGAACGTGGACCAGCCCTGGCTCCACTTAGACGTCCGGGCTAATTTCTATATTTATAATCCGACTGTAGGTCAATTTATTCAAGGTGGGTCATAAGGTTAAACTGTAACCTGCATGTTTAAACAAAGCTTCGGAGAAGATGAGTCTGTACTTAATCCCTGACCTTTCTTTCTAACAGGGATCGTCAAGAAAGCCGGAGCCACGGCCGCCATATGTCTCGTTTTTAATTGTTTCCCAGTCACAGTGGACCCGTCACCGGAGGATGATGTACGTCTTAAGCCTACCAATATATATTTTTGTTAACTGTAATCAATCTCATTTAACTGCATTTTGATTCCTCAGTTATCCACATGGACCTACGGTACCAAACTCGAGATTGAAATCACGTCCTTCCAGAGCCGGCGAAAACTGCCCATAATTCGAGGGACCTGCACGAAAGTCCTCTTCATCCCTACCAAATCTTACAATACTAGTTTCAATGGTGGTGAGGGAGACTGGGGGACGTATGACGAAGCTGTCCCTGCTCCTGACCCCAGCCAGCCCATAGTCCTCAACATCAGCGTTCCGCGGAGCATGAAGACCAAGAAGAATACGGTCATTAAGTTTGATGATGACGATGAAGAGGACGAGCCTGCCTTGCCCTCAACCCCAACCCCAGCTAAGGCGGCGAGCCCTTCAAAATCCAAAGCCCCAGCTGCTGTTAACATCACCCTTCCTCGTAGTATGAAGACCAAGAAGAATACGGTCATTAAGTTTGATGATGACACTGACGACGAAGAGCCTGCTGCGCCAACTAAGCCTAAGATTAAGAGTGCTTTAAAGGCCACACCTGTATCAGCTAAGGCTAAGAACCCTTCAGAGTCCATACCTGCGCCAGCTAAGGCTAAAGCCCCTTCAAAGGCCACACCCGCACCAGCTAAGGCTACGAACCCTTCGAAGGCCGCACCGGTGTCAGTTAAGGCTAAGAGCTTTTCAAAAGCCGCACCGGTGCCAGTTGAAACTAAGAGCCCTGTAAAGGCCACAACCGCGCCAGCTAAGGCTAAGAGCGCTGTAAAGGCCGCACCTCCGCCAGTTACAACTAAGAGCCCTTCAGAGTCTGCACCTCCGCCAGCTAAGGCCAAAACCTCATTAAAAGTCGCACCGGCGCCTGCTAAGGCTAAGAGCCCTGTAAAGGCCGCACCTCCGCCAGTTACAACTAAGATCCCTTCAGAGTCTGCACCTCCGCCAGTTAAGGCTAAGACCTCTTCAAAGGTCGCACCGGCGCCAGCGAAGGCCCCTCTCGCGCTAGCTAAGGCTAAGAGCCCTGTAAAGGCCGTACCTCCGCCAGTTACAACTAAGCGCCCTTCAGAGTCTGCACCTCCGCCAGCTAAGGCCAGGACCTCTTTAAAGGTCGCACCGGCTCCAGCTAAGGCTAAGAGCCCTGTAAAGGCCGCACCTCCGCCAGTTACAACTAAGAGCCCTTCAGAGTCTGCATCTGAGCCAGCTAAGGCTAAAACCCCTTCAAAAGTCGCACCGGCGCCAGCTAAGGCCGCTCTCGCGCTAGCTAAGGCTAAGAGCCCTGTCAAGGCAGCCCCTCCGCCAGTTACAACTAAGAGCCCTTCAGAGTCTGCACCTGAGCCAGCTAAGGCTAAGACCCCTTCAAAAGTCGCACTGGCGCCAGCTAAGGCCGCTCTCACGCTAGCTAAGGCTAAGAGCTCTGTAAAGGCCGTGCCTCCGCCAGTTACGACTAAGAGCCCTTCAGAGTCTGCACCTGAGCCAGCTAAGGCTAAGGCCCCTTCAAAAGTCGCACTGGCGCCAGCTAAGGCCGCTCTCACGCCAGCTAAGGCTAAGAGCCCTTTCAAGGCCGCCCCTCCGCCAGTTACAACTAAGAGCCCTTCAGAGTCTGCACCTGAGCCAGCTAAGGCTAAGACCCCTTCAAAAGTCGCACTGGCGCCAGCTAAGGCCGCTCTCACGCTAGCTAAGGCTAAGAGCTCTGTAAAGGCCGAACCTCCACCAGTTACAACTAAGAACCCTTCAGAGTCTGCACCTCCGCCAGTTAAGGCCAAGACCCCTTTAAAGGCCGCACCTGTGCCAGGACCAACGCTCATAAATGGGCTAGAGAAGCAGAAAAAGAAGAAAGGGTCAGAAGCCGTAGAGGAAGAGAGAGGAGAGAAAAAGAAGAAAAAGAAAAAAGAGAGAGAACGGGAGGAAGCGCCAGAGGCCATAAACAAAAACGGAAAACACAAGAAGCGGAAGAGTAACGTGGATAATGAAATTGTGGAACCAGCTGTAGTAATTAAGAGTGAACCAGAACCAGAGAAAAAGAAAAAGAAGAAACGGGCAGAGGAACCAGAAGTCCCAGTAGTAATAAAAACGGAACCAAAGAGTCCTAAGAAACGGAAGCATCATAGTGAAGATGGGAAGGGGACAAAGAGGCGGAAAACTGAGCTAAGTGTAGCATTTTAAACTTACAGTAATCCTAAGTTATTTTAAATCCAGAATTTCTCCACACTCATTTTTGTATGAATTAAAAACGAATGCCCATTCCAGATTGACAGTTCGGGATCGATATTTCACTATAATTCATTTAAAATATTTCACCATTTGTACCAGAGTATAAAATACTAAATATTTGGTATATATTTGAATTTGTTCAATTAGCTCAAATACTGAGAAAGAAATGTAAATGTCACTCACCGCACCACAAAAACATATTGATAAAATGCATTATTTGTTCTCGTTACATAATCTTTATACAGGTACATAATAACGACTTAATATTACTGACCTCCAAAAAGTATAGACAAAATACACATGCGGCAAAACCAAGATGGATTTTCGCTACAAATTTTGAAATCGACCTATACGGGACTCATACCCAATCGACCTGGATTCAGCTTGATTGGTGTACATCTACATCAAGATTGGCTCATTTCCGTACTTTGTTTAAACGTAAAATCTATCTATATTTTGAAGGGCCGCATTAAAGATAAGTCAATCAAAATTCAACCCCCTTTACAGAATATATTGTACCAATCCCGCCAGGCACCTTTGGTCAACCTTTCCAATCAGACCCAAAGCCACAGGCCGTGTCGGAATCTGACCCACTGTTCATCTCCTGGCTCCGCGGGCGGGAGGTTTCGGCGGAATGATTGGGCACGGTCAGGCGCTGCTGGGTCGGGGACGCCGGCGGCTGGAAACCATTTTGGACACTCTTTCTGGCCTTCGACCTTCGGCCTTTGGACGTGGAGGACGATGAGGTTGGCGGCGGCATCATTTCCTTGTCCTTCTCAGTCGTCTACAAGAGTAATGAGAGGGATCAGGTCAGCAGGCTAGTAGTAGCCAGAGTTATGATTTAATGGGACTTTAACTAATTAATAATAATTAATTTTAAGAACTAACAAATTTGCCCAGACTGAATGGGTCATAACGATGGACTTACCTCCGCCTCTGGCAAACTATCCGCGCTTCCCCATTTCTTATGAATAAGGCGCTCAATGTTTGAGGCCGAATTTGACTTCCCAATGAAGTTCCCAAAGGCCTCCGTCGTCTTCTTGACGCGGACGTTGAGGGAGCCAATCCGGAGGAAGCTGTTACTGTCCCGCTCCCGCTGTTGCTCCGTGCTTCGGCGCTTTTCCTTCAGTTCTGCGCAAAGGACCGAAAAGTACATTATACACCTACACCAACCCTTTAATATCATAATCATAGTGGAGGACTTGAAGGGAGTGTGACAGAGAAGGTCAAGGTCATTGTGAATTAACTTACCGAGTATTCCATCCACTCATCATCACCAATCACCAAATTCAAGGAGAGAAGCAGAGGAGGAACTTATACAGAGTTTTTGAAGAAAGGTCTAAAATTAGCATTAGCAAATACACGAATATTTTACAAAAAAAAAAGTGGCTGAGCGGAGCTTAGTTTAGAGGCTCTTCTGCCGGTCGGCTCCACGGCGCCGCCGCCGCCTCAGCTGAACGTCTTTGAAATCTGAGAAAAATACAAGGCGACGGCATCAAAGCATTTCCTGTATTTCTTCCGGAAGGAGCGCTGGAAGGAGGCTCGCTGGGCTAAGGCTACTCTAAACGGTAAGAGAGTGTTCATGGACAAATATTAAGCACGTCCTCATTTGGTCCAGCACCGGTCCCAAATCTCCAACGAGCCATCACCTTCCACGGAGTCAGAAGTCATTTTAGGAAAATCATGCACAAATCAACGAAAAATATTCATTTTATTTGACCAGGAGCACGGCCTCAAGACGTACGCCTTACGTGCACTTTGTCTTCCACAAGTAGCATCATGCAAGAGCAGCCGCCAAAGGTTATTAGCAAAGGTTAGACTTAATTACTGTAGTACAGAGTAATAAACAGTAAGAGTAAGTAAGATGCATTAAGTACAGAATTAGGGAATAGTAGAGTAGTTTGAGCTGAAGTTTTGTAGTTAAGTATAATTCACACGTAGATCACAACCAAGAACAACAAGTAGATGCACAAGATATGTAACTAGTTACTAAGAATTACACAACCATTACTAGAGGTCATTGTACATGTAGGATTCAGGATGAGGTCAGTTGGGAGAATAGGAATGACGAGAGTCTCTAAGTTTCTCTAGCTATTGGTCCTATGTCACGTTAGGTTATGTCTGGCTACTGGCTATGTCAAGTTAGGTTATGTCTGGCTACTGCCTGTGTTAAGTTAGGTTATGTCTGGCTACTGCCTATCTTAAGTTAGGTTATGTCTGGTTACTGCCTATTATGTTGAGTTGCCTCCAAACATGTTTTAAAGTTCATCCATTTAAGTTCGCCAATATGACGCTGAGCCCTGACACGGAATTCGCCAAACTACGCCTAAAACTAACACTAGATTTGTGACTAAGTTTTCGTTTCTACAGTCTCTACTTCTCACTAGTATTAAATATCTTGTTGACCCCCTTTCGGAAGCTCTGCCTGACCCCGTCAAACCGGCCCGAGAACGACTGGGAGTGCGGGAGATTGAGCATGCTAGTGCTATGGGCCGGCCCTTGATCCCCGCCGCCGACCAGACTCTGGAGGGAGTCGTCACTCGGGGACCGGGGCACGTGTGACGTGAGCGTGACCTGACTAAGACTCCGCCTCTGGCCCTTGCTCTCCTCGGCCGCAAAGAAGGCCCGGATAAAGGCTGGGGTTGATGGGGAGGGCGGTGGGCCGGCGTCGCTAAGGCTAAGGAAGGTCCGGCGGGACGGGGACTTGGGACGGAGGAAGGAAGGATTAGTTTTAGTTCGCATGCTGCTCCGCCCGTCCCTGCCCTTCGGGTTAGTTGACGAGGAAGCAAGAAAAGAGGTGGCACGCCCAAGACGGGAAAAGAGCTTCCCATTACTACTGGACTCACTTTTGAAGGTGTCGACGGAGACGGCCGTGTCTTGCCGGACAAAGTACTGCATTGGTTTCCGGCCGCTATAGTCCCGGACGTTGGGGTCCGCATCTGAAAGGCACATGTTTTCGTTGGGATAACGTCTTATTTTTCCGGCAAAACTAATATTGGGTCAATGTCGGACATTACTTACTGTAAACCGTTACTAGGATATCGTAAACGTCTTGCCGACTAAACTGGGCGGCCAGGTGGAGCGGCGTGTAACCCTAAATAAATACATGGATACAAAAGCTTGTCGTTAATCACCAAAACGAATGCCCAAATCTAAATAGGTGCGTATGGTCTTAAATTATAAATTAATAACATATTCCGTATGAATACATTGTACCGTACCCCGTTGGATTTGGAATTGACGTCGGACCTATAAGTACCGGCTAGGAGCTTGACCAGATCCACGTGCCCGTGCTTCGCAGCCCAATGGAGTGCAGTCTGCAATTATAACAATATTCCTTATTAATCCCAATTACTTTAATACACCATGACATTAATAAAGCACACAGAATAGTAAGTTCTTCAGTCCAATAAAAACAGATCATAAGAATCAGAAGCCTAGACACCGAATTATTGTTTCATCATATGAACTTTTCTTCTAGCAAGTAGCTTTTTTCAAAATAGCTTTTGACATTATTGACACTTACATACTAAAACGTCCAATAAATCCAAATCAGGTTCCAGAAGCAACCCAATGTATGAGCAACATGAAAAGTAATAGGAATATGTACAAATTATTAGCGCCCTTGACCTTAATGGAGGATTACAGATATGACAACTTACGCCCTGTAAGAGTTCCAGAGTATCCAAAATCCAAAAGGTGATCCCGTAACAAAGCAATAAAATAAAAATATTCTGATTTAAGTTAATATTAAGCGGCTTACATATTTATCTCGACTTTGAAAAGGTACTACAATTTATAAACCGAATCGTAAATCGTACATTAATATCCTTTAGCTTCACTAGAATCGGCGTCTCTTGGGCCATTTTATTAACCCCAGCATAGTCCGTTCGGGCAGCCTTGAGGATCCACTCCCGGGCCTTTGGCTCTGTCTGGGCATAACCGTACTGCGGAAAAATTACAAACAGTTAAATATTGGAAAATTCACGCTTACATATAATGCGGCCCGAAAAACATAGGTATGGGCAGCAATAAAAAATTGTTTCTTAGTTTACAGCATGAACTCCAATACTTACCGAGGACAGAGAAGACGTGTCATAATCACCCGAATCATGCTGAAAATATTTAAAATAAACCCATTAAATGTCAAAATCCCACAAAATGCACGAAAAATGAAGTCATACTTACTTTAGATCCATTCTCCCGTTTGCTCCGCCCATTCCCGTTCGGGACCTTGAGGGCCAAGAGGTCAGAGTCTGAGGCAATCTTGTTAAATTTCTCCATCCGTTCCCGAACGCTGATCTTCTGTTCGGCCTCCGACGGGCCGTTCTCTAGGGCGCTCTCTGGGCGAAAGACAGGGGACTCGTCATCCTGCTGCAGAATCCCGCCCGGCGGGGAAGTGTTCTCCTTATCATTGGGACTGGGGTCAGGCTCAGTGGCTCTGAGCTCCTCCATCATGGCCCGGGCACCCGCCGACCGGAGCGGCGGGGACTTTTCAAGGAAGCTGGCGGAGCGCTTGGCCCGGGGCGGAACGGGGGGCGGCGGGGACTGGAGCTGAGACGCGGGACTCCCGTCAGTTGGGAAGAAGGGCTGGTTCTCTTTGGAGGGGGAGGCGGACTGGCTGCCCTTGTAGAGGCCTACGGCGACAGGGGACGGGGTTCCGCTTACTGGAAAAACAATAAACATGAAATTAGGAATTTAGGACAAAATAGAAAGTTTAAGCGAAAGCCGAGCGCCGAATCAGCGTAACTAGATTTTCGATTTTGATACAATATTCGTAAGGTATTAGGTAGTGGGTACGATGCTTTAATTTGGCGAACGCGGCTCTGGCGAACGACTTGAAAAAATTATACTAGCATTTAATGTGCGAGCACGACATAACTACAGCGACTGATTAACAGGGCCAATATTCTCTGTTAGTTTTGTAAGTAAGTATTCTAATTTTCGCCAAGTTAGGGTTAGATTACTTTAGCTCTGTCCAAGTCAGGTTAAGTCAGGTTAGGTTACTTTAGTTTCGACCAATTTAGGTTAGGTTATCCTACTTCAGTTTCGACCAAGTTAAGTTAGGTTTTGGCAACCTACTTGGCTTAGGTTACTTCGTTTAGGTTAAGTTATGTTACTTTAGTTTCTACCAAGTTCGGCCCAAGGGACTTTGTAGTTTTGGCCAAATTAGGTTGGGCTAGTTAGGTTACTACTTACTACTTACTACAGCTTTGGCCGAGTTACTTTAGGTTACGTAACTTTAGCTGTGGCCGAGTTACTTTGGGTTGGGTTACTTTAGCTTTGGCCGAGTTACATTAGGTTATATTACTTTAGCTTTGGCCGATTTACGTTAGATGACTTCAGCCTTTAGGCCAAGTTAGTTTAGGTTATGCTACTACACTTTTCGCCAAATAAAGTTACGCCTTACGCCTCATTATAGTTATAAGAAGGGTTACAAAAAGGCGAACTCACAAGCATGACCACCCGTACAATTTGCATTCGCTCCAGTCAGTCGTCGTCGTCGCCCAAACTTTACACTAAATTCTATACTCTAGACTACACTCTATACGCTATCACCTATCACTATCACATGTATAAGCTATAAACGGATTTTGCACTTTTAGCTCTAATTCTAATCAAAAATCGCACACGCCCAAGTATTGCCTACACAACAGCATGCCAATGCTAACTCCCACACTAGCACTTCATCATACTAGGCCCAAATTAATTCAATGCAGGAAACTGACTCTATAGTTAAAATATTCCGACCACAAGTGAAGACTGCGTATGAATAGGATTATGGCTAGAATCAGAATGAGCCACCCAAATTAGGAATCCTTCCTAATAGCTAATGCAAACTATAGAATGCTCAAGCCAAACTAGCCCTCTTATCAACATCCTACTTCAATTCCGCTTTTATCTGGCGTCCTCTTTTTTTTGCAGGTTCAGCTTGGAGCCGTTTCTCCGATATTATGGAAGGTGATGACTGAATTTGTTGTCATGAAACATGTACGTGTGCATGTACCGAAGACCGAACGATTCAATACTTGGCCGATCCTATGAATTTATGCAAGGACTCGAATCTCGAACTCAGTCTCAAGCATTAGCATTATGCCTAAAAAAAACTTAGCCCCCTAACGAGTACGTAAATATCCCTACAGAAGTGATTATGTCACGAATCACGAATCATGAGATCATGATCCTCCTAAAGACAGTTGTATTTTGTACTGAGATGGAGATACAGGATCTGGATGGCCCATACCTCCGTTCCTGATTCATTTAGCCTTTGATTGGGTGCAGGAGTAAAGGTATTGTGTGGGTGTGCTGTACATAGGGAAGGTAATACGTAATACCAAGGTCGGCTATTGAAACGAGATCCCTAAACAGCTTTTACCTGGGATATCTAATCTGCTATTTATTACATAGAAAGGAAGGCCTATTACCACTTAATCTGATTCGCCAGCAAAACAAGGATTTTAAATTGACAAGGAACCCGAAACTGAGAACGAGTCACGCTCACGCTTTCATCATTTTCCCACAGAAACTTGGATCAAATTCGGATAAGGCGGAAAAATTACGAAACTGTAATGTAACATAATGTGTAATTAAATACGCAACACAATTCACGCCTAAAATGAGGATAACTGATAAAAACATTCGTAACAGGCTCATATTATATGCTGCTCAAAACATATAGACATTAGCGTAGGGTACGGAAATTCCAAACAAAACCGGCTAAAAAAATGTTTAAAATATATATCTGTGCTTTCCACCTGCTTTGAAATTCAATTTTTCGCAGAAATTAAGCCATTAAGCGCACTACGCCCTGAGAATTGTGACTATATTTACCTGGCCGGATGCCAACAGCGGAGCGCTGGCGCTGGAGGACGTGAAAGCTAAATGAATTTAGCATTTTGGATTTCCTTTTTTACAAATTACGATTTATGTTGGCAAGCAATAAGCACACGTTTTTTTTAAAATGTCACTTCAATTATTCGTATAGCTTTGAAAATCAAGAATCAAGACTTTTATAAGCCATAGGCACTACCAACTTGCGTTTAGTCTCGACTAATTGTAACTGATTCCATGTAGTACAACGCACAACCCAACCAGGCCTGCCTCTACGCAAGAAAGCGTAAGTTACGCTGTACGTAACGCTAAAGGGGAAAGAGTCTAATTAGAAATTCCTGTGCTATTTAATAGTAATATAGGAATACCATTATTAGGGCCTAATTACCATATAGTAGTCATATGTATAGCCATTACCATGCAACTTGAACCCAGTCTCTGACTTAACGAAGCACGAACTGGCGCTTTACTTATGCTAAACTGCGTTGAGGTTGAGGAAGTAAGGCCGCCTGCTACCTTCGTCAATAAACCACGAGCCATGACTCCAAACCATTTAATATTAATTATGAATGGCAAGAGTTTGGCGGAACGGGGAATGACGAAGGAAACGCCGCTCAAACTTTGCTCTGCAGATTTTATATAATCGGCTAGCATTCAAGAGTCTATGTAAATCAGACCACAGCTGTCTATCTCTATCAGTGACACTGATAGCGACTTCCTGTTCCTCAACCTCAACTAGCGATAAGCATTGAAACTTATTACGCTGATTACCATTTGAATGTTGACCTAAATTCATAAAAAGCCCTCCTTATATGAAACCAAAATGGCGTTTCGGTGCAAATAAATAAATACGGAATATTTATCATGCAGCAAAGCAAAAATCAATCAAAATCAAAACCTGAGAAACTCCGCTGGTACGGGAAGGCCGGCAAGGGCTCAGTTCGGCCCGGAGAGCCACCGTATCCAGGTACGCTGCCAGGGCTCCTGAAAACCGGAAGCCTTATTCCTGACGAAGGGGCCGGCGGCGGTGGGCTTATATAAGCCGGGGCTGGAGGCGGGGGCCGATACGGCGGCGGGATCATGCGACTCCCTCCAGGGCTAGCAATTGATGATGAAGAGGAAGAGGAGCTAAAACTGAGCCGCCGCGGCGGGAGCACATTCTTATTTTGTGACATTGGAGGGGCTGGCGGGAGCCCGTAGTCGTCTCCGCCGGGGCCCAGAGCCATAGGGGAACTGTAAGGGGACGCATGTGACGCGTAGGTATCTCCATAGGCTGTCGAGTTGAGTGAGAAGTGGGACCCATAGAGCTGGGGTTGGGACTTTGACATTTGTTGGTGGTGCTGGTAGGGCGGGACGGAGGGCTGATGGGCCGGTGGCATGGCTGACGGCGGCTGGACGTTCGGATAGGCCCCACTACTGATGTAGGGCGGTGGGGCCTGGTAGGGGAACGGCGTGAAGGACTGTTGCGGACTGTGGACGGAAGGCGGAGGTGGGAGGCCGTGGCCAGAGGTCTGGTAGCTGCCTTGAGCTGGACCAGGATATGAAGCTGTCGGACTCGGGCCGTATCCGCCATAGGCATAAGGCTGGGAGGGCACTGGAACTGGAGGGAGCCCACTACTGTTCCCGTTCCCGTCAATAGGTAGGAAGTACTGGCGTTTGAGGACAAGGTATTTCTCTCCCTGGGGTCATCAGCACAGTCCGTGCAAAAATCATAAGGGCAAGCAAAAGGAAAACAAATCACAGACGTCAAAATCACATGCACCGTGCTCAATTAAAAGAACCTTAGCCAACTCTGGTCAGTTCAGCGTATTGTGTTAGAAATTGTAAGTAAACTGCAAACTCAAAAACGCACGAAACACAAAGCACACACTTTTTCAGATTTCCCTTTCTAATACTAAATGTGTTATGTATTATTAAAAATAATTATTAAAAGGTAACTCCGACTTACATTTTCCACTTTCACGGTGGCCAGCTTGTTCACAATTGTCTTGAATACCGCACGAGCTTCATCTGCAATGTACAAAAAATATGATCATGATTAATTATCAATTATCAATTAAGTAATACTGATCAGCAAAGTTTAGAACACAAGAGAAGAACTACAAGTAGTTTCTAACAATTTATAACAACTTTAAGAGCCCGTGGACTCAACCCTAATTAAAATTAGTGACAAGCGACAAGGTATAGGTTTGCGCAGCTCATACGCGCATGTTCTTAACCATTACCGCATGCATGCGCTGTGACTTGCACGAAGCAGTCTCTGAAAAAGTGTTCAGCTGAGGCAAGGAAAATACAGCGCTACAATAATTAATTTGTATTAAAGGTGAAACTAAATTAATTTAAAGTAGAGGTTGTAAACTAATTCCTTACCACGAATGGAGGGATTGGCCAAGTAGTTCCTAAAGTAAGTTACAATATCATTGTTCCGGACCATGCCACCGTTGAGAATAAAGTACTGCCGAACTTCCTCCTCAGTCATGAGCCCGTAGTGTTGTGACATTGGGACGGACACTTAATTATTTAACTAAATCACTATTTTTAATATTAAAATAAATCACAAATCACAGCCACAGCAGTCTCCGTCTCGCCTCCTTCCTCCTCTTTTTCTTGAGACATTTTTTCTCCTCAAGCAAAACAAGTTGTAATGCAGTTGTACATTTGAGTTGCAACTAGGAAATACGTGACTTGTAACTTCTTTCAACAAGTGCGGCTATACACATATGCAGTAGAAAATACGGCAAGCGTTGTGAAACTGTACATTCATCTCTTTATCCGTTACAGTAATTAAGTAAATTACATTTTTTCAGGATTTACGATTCTGCCTTCGGGCCATATGAAGCCGCAAGCTTCGGGCTTTGAATTAACTGCAATTTTATGTTAATTTCTTGTTGTCTTTTTCACTGGATTATTCGTGTACAATTGGAATTGAAAGGAATTATTTAATTTTGTATCGAAACAATAGCAAACTTTTGTATGCGGTTGTTAACCGAGATGTCGAAGAAATTACAGTAAGGGTTCTGTTTTTGAAACCAACAGATTTGCAATACAAGACAAGAAGATATGGAACCATCCGCGAAGCGTGCGAAAGCGTGCAACGCTGATTCGGACCTTCCAGCGATTCCAAGTGATGCCGAAATCCTTGAGAGCGACCTTCCGCTGCTGGCCAACGTCGACGACGTTCGAGCAACCCATTACTTACTCAAGCTACGTTTCGACTTCGACTCCAGAGTTGTTCAGGGCGGCCTAGTGCTGTTCCTTAAATCCCAGGTCGCCACTGACCGACGCGATCCTTCCAAACAATGCTCCTGTCCGTCCCAAATTGTTCTCGACTGCTGCACACTCAAAGTATTCAAAGTTTCCGTGTTAAAGACTTCCGATGCTGAAACGGAGGAAGTATCCTTCCAAACAGAACGGGATTGGTTTTCAATGGCGGAAGAAAGCTCGGAATCGAACGTAACCTTCCAGCTGGATCCCTGGTCCCTGTCCATAGCGGGTTGGTCCTGTGCGCCAGAACACTGCAAGTTCCCTATTGTTCTACGAATCGACTATGAAACCCTTCCAGAGACGCCGTCTCTCCTCTGGAGACCTTGCACCGGGCTAAACTACGGGTCCGACCAGTTCCGGGCCGTCTACACGCCGGCCTCCCCGGTGAACAATCGGGGCCTCTTTCCCTGCCAGGAGCCGCCGACTGCAATGGCGACCTGGGCATGCTTCGTTGAGGTCAAGAAGCCCTACACGCCGCTCCTCTCTTCTGACGAGCCCGCGATAATTGTTGGGAGCGATTCGGAAGCTGCTGACTTCCGAACCTTCTACTTCCGAACCCGGCACGTCATGCCCATGTCAACCTTCGCCGTGGTCATTGGGGCCTTTCCAGTCCAAGTCGACCTGATTCCAGGGCCTGAAATTGACCTTATTCCAGTCCGCCTATTTTCCGTATCCGAGGCCGGTCTGCCGGACATAGATCTACTTCAAAAGTACGTCCGAAACGTCCTTGGAGCCGCCCAGAGCCTCCTTGGAGCCCATCCCTTCTCCCGCCTGGACCTCGTCGTACTGCCGGCCTCCTTCCACACGCTCTCCCTCGCCAATCCCCACATGATCTTCGTGTCGGGCTCCATTTTTACGGGGACCCAGGATCCCCTCTACATGGCCGCCATACCCCACGAGGTTGCCCATTCCTGGTTCGGCCTCTCCATTGGGGCCAAGGACTGGACCGAGGAGTGGCTCAGTGAGGGATTCGCAACCTTCGTGGAGGACATTGTATACGCGGAAGCGATGCGGCGGACGTATCCAGAATCCGCAGCTCAGGTTCAAAGGGCCCTTGGCCTCAAAGCCTGTCTCCGGCTCCATACGCTCCAGGCTGAGATCCAGAACACGAGCTCTGAGGCGAACTCGGAGCTCCAAAGGCTGGTTCCGGCGGGTTCGGCTACCAGCGTCAAGAACGGCCGAGTTCCGCTCAAGCAGTTTCTCCAGGTTCACTATTTGAAGGGCTACTTCTTCCTTACCATCCTGAGCCATCGGGCCGGGGAGGGGAAGTTCCTGGAATTTTTGAAAGCCTACGTCCAGGAGTTCCAGGGGTCGCTCGTTACTTCGACCCAGTTCCTGAACATGTACAAGGACGCCTTTGGGCCAGGGGACGTGTCAGAGCTGGCCAAGGCCTGGCTGGAGGATCCCGGCCTCCCGGAGCCCATTGGCTCTCTGGACGTCCTGAAGGATCCCAATCCGCTCCAATTTCTGAAGGGCAGGAATATGGGCGTCTCTGAATCATTGAAGCGGATTTCAAAGGCGTATGAACAGCTTTCGATCGGCCCAACTGGCCAAGGGCTCAGTTCCGGAGAGCTTATTCTACTATTTGAGAAAGTCCTTGTCTCTCCTGACCCTTGGTTGAGGTCAATGAAGGTGGAGCGCCTGGGCTTCCAACCCGAGCCGGCCCATAATCCTGAGGTTCTCCATCGATGGGCTGAAATCCTCCTGAAACTGTACATGCTGCGTCCGTCAGAGTTCAAGGCGGACCTGGGATTTGTGAGGTCCTTCTTGACCCGGCACCCAGCCATGGGCGTCTACTTGTACGGGGAGCTAATGATTTCCGAGGACCCGGTCCTCCAGAACATGGCTCGAGAGCTCTATTTGGGGAGGTTAGGGGTTCTGGACCCGGAGTCACGACATGTCCTTCATGCCATGATCTACTGAATCCTTACCGGGAGTCGTGAACCCGGAGAAAAAGTATGGAAGGGCCTGTAAAGCTGCTAGCTGCAAGTTCAAGTTTATAAGCTACAAAGTTGGGCTTAAGGGTCATAATATTGTTTGCTTAATTGTTTAGAGTAGATTAAGTTAGGTTAGGTTTGGATTTGGACTATTTATAAAACGACTTGTCCCACTTGACATTATGTAAATGTGAAGCAATACAGAGGAATCCGCATTATGTATCTGTGTACTGTACTGTACTGTAGTAAGGTGTTGCAATACAAATATTAAAGATACTGTTATGCCTTTACCCTTGCCATCTGTCTGTCTGTCTGTCTCGCCACAACATCGGAAGAACTATTCAAAATCCTCTTGAAATTAATTCCTACTTTTCTTCCGTATTGAGTTTGACTAGAAGTGACGTTATTCCGGCCCAAGGTCAAGCTACATCCCTTTAAAAAAAAAGCCATGATATATAGGTCAAGAGCGTTCACGCACCGCCTTCGGCTTCACCTCAGAATTTCCGCTGACCTGAGACAAATTATTTACTCTTTGCAACCCTTTGACATTTCTCTGTATGTGCATATGTCTGAGTCGCTTCAATAATGAATAGCTGAAGAACCACTACCGTGCGACTTTCAGGGAGGTTTTCGCTGACGTATTTCTTATATCTATTCGTTCGGTGTGAAATATGTTGTGTCAATTGTGAAGCTTCGACTAATGGTGTATTTCCACCGCCAAGTGATTCAGAAACCACGGATAAGGATTTCCAACTACAAGGTTGACCAAAAATGTTTTAGTCGCTTTCTAGTTTATACGGTTTCATATCCGATTCATATTCTATACAAACCCGGTCACTGAAAATAAGATTATAATTCATCAAATACACTTTTTCTGCCTTTATTTGTTAAAATTTTGTTGACAAAGATGCACCCAGCTTTTACCAAAACAGGGAGAATACTTAGGGTGACATGTGCGTGACACGAGAGGACGTGGTCCAAAAAACGGTCCTTATTGCGTGACATCAAGTCCTTTTTTGGCTTGGGCTAGCATCTATGTAGATTAGACCATTTCCGCTAAAGTCTATATTTTTAGTCAGTCTTCTATAGTATTTGACCTCGCAGACTGAAAGTTTTTGGTTACTGCCCGTTTCCAACGGTTTAGTTGCAATGCACGGAAACTACGCAGTAAGCGGCCCGGTGAAAGCTGAAGGTCGTATCTATCTGAGTCCGCGGACCAAAACAAAAACAAGTGTGGGAAGAAGCCGGCCACAATATAATTAATACGAGACTAAAAGTGGCCTATTGCTTGCCGTAATTTCGTGAGCTCCTTTTGTACCTGCTGCCTTTAATCAATTTTGGCATGTTGTTGGCCATATTTTCTCTCGTATTGTACGCTGTGCTGTTTCCACATACATAATAGTACAGACACGTAGTCGCACTAGCCTACTCCGCATTTGTTTAAGGCGTAGTTTCCGTTTTCAGCTGACAAGGGAAGGAGCTACTGCAACTAACTCGTTACGCAGAATTTTTCCAAATATTCTTCAGCAAAGTTTGCTAAACTGGTTAAAGCATTCAATCAACTCATCATAAAGCACTGAGATCATCATGGTAAGTAATTCCAAACACTTGAAGCTGCTATTACACTATTGTTGTAAACTTCTGTACCTTGGTAGAGTCACAATTTAAAATTGTAAACACATTCTAAACCCATTAATACGCATGACGAGCTTTCATTTGACACCCTAATCGGAAGGGCTTAAATTGATGACGTGCTTGACCTCTTACGTAAGGTTTAAGATAGATTAGGAAAGAACATTTGAAAAAAAAAACTTATTGGGAGAAGTGGATGGCCGAAAACCCGGTTTCGACGTCGACACGTCAACACATTTGTTCAAAATATTTGCCAAAATCAATATTTTTTTAAGCAGTTGTTAATTAAGTACTAAATACAGCCTATTATGGTTGGAATGTAGCGAGTGGAGCGCAGTACGCACATGCAATTGCGAAGTCCCTGCGCATGCGTAAAAATAGTTGTTTCGTAAAAATACAGGTTTGTTTCACAAACGGTTTTCTTGTATTATTTAAAGCCGCCGAATATTCTATTGTCTTTTGTCTTGTTTTAGGATAGGATATAGGTGTTTTTTTAACTAATCGTCAGCTAAGGTTCAGCTAAGGTTCTGACCATGTGCCTCCTACAAGATGTCTGACCTTTGTGACCTCTAAGGTAGGTCACATAAGACACCAACAACTAGTTTGAACCAAAAGGTATCAAGTGAGGTATTTATCGAAAGGTATGGGCACAGGTAATACAGTAGTGACCTTGGTTTTGACCTGTGACCATCATAGTAGCCACAAGGGTTCAATAAAGGTCAAAGTTGAGTAATGCGCCTATTGATAGGTAGTATCACATAGCATACGGCTGCGACCTTGGTTTTAACCTATGACCTCCCTAAATAGAGGTCAACAAAGGTCAAAGTCGAGTAATGTCCTATTGAAAGCTTACATAACGCAGAACAAGGTTGTCAGACCTTGGTTTTGACCTATGACTTTCCAACTAGACGTCAGTGAAGGTCAAACTTGAGTAACGTGTCTATCTAGTGTTTAAAACAACTAGATTAAATGGTGACATTCACAAAAGTAATTAGAAATCAAGATTACGGTGCACTTAGTTATGCCCATCTTAAGATGGTTAATTCTTGTATGAAATTCGCAGGCCTCCCGAATGAGCAGCCAAATCATGAAAATGCCGGGCGAGGTTCGGCAGCACTCCAGGCGGGCTGAACAGCTCTTATCTAGCAAGAAGCGAATGCGGAGTCAGTCCGAAATCTTCGGAGTCCCAATCCCGGGCTCTGAGAAGCCATTTGTCTACGTTACTGGCTCACCAAAAGGTAAGGTCTCGATTCACCTGTGACCTGTGCACAGTATCGCCCCGCTAGCTAATAAAAATATTGATTTTGACTACTACAGGTTCGGAAGGGGTCATGTACAACCCGGCAATGCGGCGGGATAGTCTCAAGGATTTGTTTTAAAAGGGGTCGTGGGTCGGACCTGGAATGACATATTACAATATGTAATATTACTACTCGGCGTAATAATAATACCTAACTGTAACAATTCAATAATAATACTAGGTACGGTCACTTAATTTCGACATTATTTTGGTTCTTTATGTTACGGGAGGACTCCATGAGTTACAAGAACGTTCATTTAATTCTCAGTAGATTATGTTGTTCGGCTACTCAACAGAGTTAAGTATTTGTTTCAAGGCAGGTTCTAATAGATTGAAGACTTGCTGATTATGATTATTGGTCCGTTATAAATAACACAGTTTCTTATATTATGTTATATGCCCGTCAAATGGCCACCTAATTTGTCCAGTGACATGAGCCAGAGGCACAAGTATATAAGCTAAGGTATTCTGAAGTTCAGAAGTAATACATATAAGTTTGTGCAAAAATAAAAACATAGTTAAATTAATGGATGTATTATTAAATAAATTCATATTTTAAAAATTCTACCTAAGTAGAATTTGAGTAGAATAATTTATTGGCAGCAAATAATACTTCATGTAATATTTACACATATGGGACTTGAAGCCAAAAGCCAAATGAGTCAGACTTTCTCTCATTATTGTGTGGCGAAACCCATATCCAGTGACTCATACAAGGGTCAAACCTGTTTTATGACCCGATGCGATGTAAACGAAATTTCTGAAACTTTCGACAATAATTGTCGAAAGTTTCAGAATTAAAAACCTTAAATAAAAATAAAATAAAAATAAAAGAGATTTCGAATTAATTGGTGATCATTTAAATATTCCTCTTTAACCAATACACAATACCTATACTATTGGATTCATCAATCTGGTCCGGTGGTGGGTTTCTTGTGCTCTGTTATTTGAGAATGCCAAAAAAACTGTT
>JAQFZY010000433.1:0-28194 GCA_034696285.1 Hypogastrura burkilli | reverse complement strand
GTTGGGACTCCTGGAAGCCTTCCTTTGGTCACAGCTGAACTTCCTCTCGTCCAGTATCTCCCAACCTGACTTCTAGTCAGGCCCAGATTTATGGGGAACAACTTTTTCCTTCTGGCCCATTCATGTGCATAATTCATGTTGGCAACGGGATAAATCAAATTGGGAGACAGGATGGCTTTGCGCTGGCTCTCTGCGGCTCCGCTCCCTCCATAAATGTATTATGTTATTAATATTCAAGGTAAAGTTCCATGGCGTGCCGGGCAGGCAGAGATGCGAAAGGCTAAGAACCTACTACGGCCTGTTCTGCCGTTTCTGAGCCTGCCAAAGTCATTCTCCTTGGGTCGCCTTAGTTTAGAGAGAGAGCCAGGGCTCAGTCCATGCATAAAATACTTTACGAGGAGCGGGAATGATAATGATGAAGACGCGGTGAAGAAGAAGAAGGAGCCGCCCTGCGCTCTTTATGGCACCAGAAACACTGAATCTTTCCCCTCTCGGATCGTTAAATGGTGAGAATAAGAACTTCATTACGGAAACTTCCTTCCCGCCTCGAAGGGCGGATAAAGTGAGGCAGAGCTACTCGGCTTCATAGGGAAGAGTTACTATAGCTCTGGAAATATTTACGAATTTGAAGTATGGATGTGGCAACAAAAAATAAAACGTGATTATATTTACACTAATTTCGACCAGTAAATACGGTAGGAAATAAACAGGAAACTTGTGGCTCCAAACTGGAAATTCTAATTACAGAATTATTAACAACATTGTAATATTATTTATGCCCGGCGTTGAAATATAAACTTATTTGAATTTCACAAAATGTTAAAGAAAACCCTTTAGGCTGAATCCTGAATCCATTTTAATATGATTTGCACTTATCAATAACTTTGGAATAGCAAATTATAATGATGCCAAAAAATTATAGATTTGAGCTCATAAAATCACAATTTATGAAAATGAGCTAAAGTATATGTTGCCGAAACAATATGAATCTGGTTGTGTATGGGATATGCATAGGAAGTGAATCCTGAAAAATCTATTGTCCAACGTCTTCATTTGCTCATTTCAATATTTCTGGGCTATAATCTATATTCCATGTATATCCTTTGATAGCCCTAGTAATAGGAAGTCATTGTAAATTAAATATTTCTGTAAAGCCGTTCAATCTATATTTTTAAAGGAAAATAAATAAATCCACGAAAAGTATTTCTACAGGTGAAGTTGGCTAGCTTTAGCAAGAAGCTGAAATGATGACTTTTTGAACAAAATGGCTGCACTAATCTAATCGAACCTTGCTAAAATTAGCCCAACCTAACCTAGCCCAACCTGATGGTATCATTAGAATTAGGTTGGGTTAGGTTACCTCAAAGTCTTCGGGTAATGGTCGGTTATCATCAAAGAGCTAATAATAATGTTATGCGGGATTTACAAATACTCCTAAATTGATATCACAATTTGTAAATTAGTTTGAACACAAGCGATTAGGCCCTATAGTTCAGGAGCTACGAGCTTAGAGCTTAAAGTCGAGGAGGCTCATAAATTATGCCTGAATATCTTTATTGAGCCATTTTTTGTCTGTCTTCCCCTTTGTTTTCCCTTTTCAACCCTTTGTTTTGTCTCCTTCTCATGTCTCCGCTCCCTTACGCAGAAGAATTCCTCCTTTGTAGGCCCATAATGGGACTTCAGTAGTTCATAAACGGAGCACTTATTCCTGGAGGAAGGAAGGGGAAATCATTCCATGTTTATGAGCTTGGGTTGAGGCCCTATTGGCTACTTCCTTCCTCCATGTAATTGGGATCAAATTGGGATCGGGGCAAATCAGCTATTATGTTCTATTTTGCTAGAAACCTTTCTATTTGAAACCTAATCCTACAAACCGTGTATTTCGTACTATTACGAGATTACAATATTTCTTTCCGGCTTAGCAGTTCCCTAAATGATATTTATGAGTTATGAATACTGCCAAATCGTGACCTACAGTTCCACGATACAGTAGCCTTTCAGGGTGCAGGGTTTCCCAGTGGGCGCGGACACAGTAGCTTTATGGTTTATGGAGAAACACGTCTTAGATACGGATAATGTGGTTGAAAAAATATGATGAAGCCATATATCTTTTAAATAATTAAAATTCAACACAATTCGTTATTTCTCTTTCATTCCAGCCAAACTACAGTTTGTCTATAAAAGGAACACAATGTGAAATGTGCAGGAATCTCCAGAAAAAGTTCTACTAAATCACTCCCGCCTACGTAGGCTGAGATGATTATTATAATTCCATCAAACTTAACATAATGGCCGGATTATTAATGGGCGACATGTCCTTTTATGCGGCGGAGGTGTGTACTGGGTACTGGGTACTGGCTTTAGCCATTGGCAGCTCTCCTCCCCATTGTCAGGCCTTACAATGGCAGGGCCGGGATTCATGCATAATGTATAATGGGATTAGGGTGCCCCTGTCTCAAAGAATTGAATGAGTTGTTAGAAGAATGAGATAATTTAAGGAAAGGGGCTGGGAACATGCAAATTGAATAGGACCCGGCACTGCGTTCCTGCGAGTCATAACAATTGGCTCAGTAATGGATTGGGCATGGGCCGGAAATACCTGAAATATTCTACCTACTTGAGCATTTTTGGGTTTAGAATTTAGGTCCAGTTCAAAATTATTAAATTGTTTCGTTTTAAATCGAAAAATATAGCTACGTGATATTTATCTTCTATCAGCGTAACTTATTGGATTACATTGCTATGTTTTAAATATATTAAATCAAATAGTAAATGGCGCCAATCTAAATCTGTATAAAACAGCTTTTTCCATGTTTTTAATGTACATTCAATCATTTTTTTTTTTTTTGACAGTCAAAACTCAAACTAAATTCCGGGTGGTTAATCAACATATTTTAATCATTTGAACGACTGGAACAGGCAGTAAAAATCGACCTTAATGACACGAAGATTCCCAGAAGGGAAACTATTACGATTGGCGCCTCTGCTTTATCAATGAAATTACAAATACAATTGAATCCGCAGATGCAGACAATCTTTTCTTTTGACTGCCGTTCCAGACCCGACGCAGTCAGTAGGCTCAGCAGACTTTTTGTATTGTAGTTGTGAATATGTGCAGAATCTATTGTATTCTATTTTTACAGTAATTATTACAAACGAAGAAGTGTATTTAAATTCCGAGAATGCTGGGTGTAATTTATATGAGACCTGGGACTGTTTTGACTTGAGTAATTATTATGAGCTTATGCCCATAAGCCTGCCTGGGATTGGGGGCTCCGTCTTAGGGCTCCGGAATTTTAGTATAAATTACCCGACTCCCCCAAAAGGGAGAATTAAAAGTTTATTAGACTCTTATTGTATAATTACTTTCCGTGGATCCCCGACGCCAGGATTAGAATGTAATTAAGGAGGCCCATTAATCAAGCCTTAATTCATGAATTAATGGGAAATAAGGAGCCCGATTCCTCGGCGGAGCTTTCAGCTATTCGTAGCAGTTAGCCCAGGGTCCTAATTTTTTAAATGCATTTTTCCTTATGCAGAATATAATTTGTTTTGGAAAAAGCGTGAATTTTTGCCTGTTTGCATTCCAAGTTCCATATTATCAATGCTACACCGACACATAACTACCAATTGTATGGAATAGTAGTTTTTATTGGGGAAAATTTTTTGAATGTAGAAAATGGCTTCAAAATTAAATAAAATATGAAACAAATATTTTCAAGCACTTTAAATGCATAAACCTCCCCTCAAAAATCCCGAGTTCTCCCCCAAAGTAATTACTGGAAAGTGGGCGGGTTTTAGAAGAAGACGGATTCCCCGGGACGGGATCTACAGGCTTCCCGAGTCCCTTGAGGGATTTGGGGTCCCCCATCAATTCCCGCCTGCCCCGTCCCCGTTAATTCCGGAGTCAATGTCAACCTGGGAAGGGCCCCAGCTCCGAATAATTCAGGTTCGTCATGCTCCAACCCGCTCGGCCATTTTGGGCCGCCTCCAGTTCCCCCATAAATCAGGCCGAGACTTACTCAGTTATGGGAAATGAATTAAAATTACGTGTAATGCCTCCCCAAATCATTAGGAGTTCCTGAAGAGCCGCAGATGCAGAGGGATTTAAAAGACTAGGAACAGGAATAGCTCCAAGGAGGCATCAAACCGTTATTAGAGCCCTTACACTATACAACCTAAGCCATGAGACTCCCACCCTAATAACTTTTTCCCATTTTCTCTCCAGTCGGAAGCGGCTTTATGTGTTTTATGGCATTGTTGATCATGGCACCCGGTGGACTCTAAATCATGACACCTTAGCCGACCCCGGGAACACCTCCCTAACGAAAAAAAAAACTGCGGGGAAATACCCCCAAAAATACTATTTCATCATGGGCCGGGTATCTGGGGCCTGAACCCCAGGACCCCTCTTAATCATTCCTTAATTAAAACCAGGGGTCCCGCCCTAACGCCTACCAAACCTTGAAACTATGTATTCTCTCCCCGCTAGCTATCTAACTCCCAAAATCCGGCCCGAATCCCCGAATTTCGGTCTAAGCCCTGTATTTAAGTCTAAATCGCCCGAATTTAGGTGCAAGTTTCAGCCCCCGAATCCATCTAACTCCTAAAAACCAGAATTTAAGGGGGGGAATTAAATCCCCGAATTTCGGCGTAAAACCCGAATTTCAGGGGGAAAATAAAATACCCGAATTTCGGCGTAAACCCCGAATTTCAATATCTATCCCCGAAGTGTACGTAAATACATGTAGTCTCCCCCCAGAATATATTTATCCGAGTCCGAGCATCCGAGCTCCGGGGGCAAAATTCCAAAGTCCCCGAATTTCGGTCTGGCTCCCCGAACTGTTGGGGGAGGTTAGCCTATGGGCAGTTACCGGAGTTATCCCTTCAAAATGCAATAATGGACACTTTACAGTCCATTTAATGGTCGGTTGAGGAATTGATGGTGTCATTTGGCCTCAAATAAAGAGCCACCTTAAGGTTATTCTATTGTATCTCTATAGGCCAGACAGTGTTTTGAAGGAGTAGAAGAAGAGTACATAAGCTGAGGCCCGATGAAGCCCATAAGAATGGTTTATAGTCTACTTAGGATCTCCCCTTGTATTACTACCAAAGAGTATGAATACGGAATCAGGATGAGGGCGGGGAAAATGCTTGATCCCATTTTTATATCATATAAATATAGATTTTGAGTCAGAATGTGGAGGATTGAGGAAGGCTAGGCTAGGCCTAGGCTAGGGCTAGGCCAGGCTGGCTAACTGCCTAGACTAGCTTATGAACCTAATGTTCTAATGCTAATGCCCGAGCCCGGGCGGCCGCTAGAGCCCGGGCGGTAAGCCTACATATGACTCGAGTCCCTTTTTCTAGCCGGCTCCTTCCTCATTGAGAACGACGTCGTACATTAAACTACCTACTTCATCATCCGATTTATCCGAAATCGATTCCCGGGCTCGGGTCGGATCCTAATGCCCGGGCCGGGGGCCTCCACGCACTCTGCCAGGCTCGGAGCCCTCCTGGCGGGAAATACGGGTTTAGGGCTTTGGGACGGATCTAGGAAGAGTATCATAAAAAGGTTCCCTTGCTATTTACATTGCTGCGGAGCTAAAAACTATTTTAAAAATTGTATGATTGTGAAGTTTAATGATAATAAAAAAAAAAAATCTATATACTTTATGTCGGTTTATGTCGTATAGCTTCCTTTTTGAACTTGCATAATCAGGTTTTCGATAATTTTAAATAGTCGAAAATAGGAACATTTGACTGGCTCTTAGCTTTTAAATTAAAAACACAGTACCTACCTACCTTAAGTACATTCCTTCTGAAGTAGGTATAAATATTTTAATTCTACATTAAATATACAAAATCTTATGGATTTTTTTATGAAGCTTTCTAGGTTTTGTACATACAAAAAAAAGTTTATATAGGACAGTGTATTTGTCTGCTGAATTTTTCAAAACGAAAACGAAAGGCGGAGGGAATTAGGGCGGGCCACTACTAAGGCTCCTAGGTTCTATTCCAAGCTCTGCTCCGGTGCATATCGGACAAGCCGGTAATCCCTGGAATGACATTGAAAAATGCCGTGAGACACGGAGCACCGGTTGGCCCATGTAGTAATACGTAGCTCTGGGAAACTTAGGCACGAAGACAGTCCATTTTGTTATTGCTTTCTTCCCCCTCCGTAGGTTTTGTTTCTGGGACTTGTATTTTTCATGCCGAAAAATGTCCCGTTTTGTGCAGACTAAATAAGAATCAGTGGAAGAACTTCGATTTGGGAAGCCAATAACGTGACAGACAGTAAGTTATCCTGACAGGGCATAAATAACGCATAACCAGACCTAAATCCTGATTAAGTTGAATTATCAATTCATTTTAAATTTTTGGGTATATATTATATTTTTTGCGAGACAATTATTGGAATTAATCACTTACATAGCCGTAGACTATTCACCCTTAATTTTTCCCTGAGTGAATTCCGTAAACGTATTTTCATATTTTGTTGTACTTAACTGCCATTAGTAATATCTGTATATTTCGAATTTGATATCCATTAAAATCAGTTTAATTTAGGTCATCTCCTTCAATTAGGCATGGTTTTCGTCTGTTCTTTTAAAATAAGTCACTTAATTTTTTAAAATAGAATTTGATATTTGAAAAATTGTACTTGACAGCATTCCCAGATTATTCACACATTTGTTTACACAATCCCCGGTAAAACTTGTCTCCATTTTACATGTGCCCAGAAATTCATTCTTTCTTGTCTCCAAACTTGTTTACGTGTGCCCTCGACTCTCATTTTATTTATATTTAGGGAAAATGAGGGAAGGAGCCTGTTTTAGAAATCATGCGAAGAGAGATAAAGCCTCCCAATGTCTCCGAATGAGAGATTTATTCCGCCTTATTTAGCTAGCCTTGCAGTCTATAAATTCTCATTTAGGATCTCTACTCCTTCCTCTACATAGTTTCTCCTCGTCTTCTCCAGCTACAGGGAATCCCAAATATACGGATCCTCTATCGCCCGGCCCAAACTAAAAGCGGAATCCTGTACCGTATGGGCCGCCCTAACAAAATGAAAAAAGTTCCCTACGTCTTGGATTACAAGCTAGAGTGACTTTCAGTACACACAGACTCCGAGCCATACGCTTTGAATAGTCTGGGCTCAAAATCTGAATTTTATTTTAAGCAGTCAGAGCCTCCCTGTAAAGTTCCCAAATTAGCGTATGGACATGACCATGGACACGGAGACTGATCTCGTCACCCTGACAGAGCTCCTCCCTGCTCTCGTAATTACGGAGCCATGGACAGGCCAGCCTAATGTATGGGAGAAGGAAGGGCCGGCCGTTCCTCCCTAAATCACCAAAACAAGCCATTTAAATTCAAGCACAATGTTCCTGTCTCAAACCCTTTTAAAGTAAAGCTAATAGGCGGAGGAGGGACTCCCCAAATCGAATGATCTTGAGTACACATGGACGTTGAGCTTTGGGCACTTCATGTCGTGCATCATGCAAATTGAGCTCTGTGTGCATCAGACCGTCCCCAGCCCTGCCTGCCTGCACGATATGGCACGGAAACGGCGGAACGCAGAACAAAAAGTTTTGAGTATTTCGGAGGTCCCTAATTTGTTTCGTGTTCCCTTTGGCTGGGACTCCAGGCTTTCTTACTCTCTGTAACAGATGGAACCGGACCCAGGCGTAATTCACCCGCAAAGTTCCAACTTTAGTTTTTTCCGTCTCAGTAGTACAGGGCTGGCTGGGCCCCCCTAATTACGCCCATTAATAAGGAGGCCGGAGAAAAAAGGTCCGGAATATTAATGCGGCCTATTAGGTGTTTTTGAGAAATTTGCAGTGGGAGCCCATCTTATTCTTTGAATACTAATCTTGTGAGTAGAGACATTAGGAGCGGGAGGGAACGGGCTTTAATTACTGTTCTGCAGGAATTTTTCAGGGCCGGTGTCGGGGAGGGGGGAAATAATTGTGAGGCTGGGGGTGAGAATGGGCGGAATTTACTACATTGGGTGGAGGAACTCATTTATTAGGTCCCGCCTGTACAAATAGTGGTTTTAATCAAGTTTGGGCCTTAATCCTATTGCATTCAATTCGTATGACCTTTGACTTCTTATGGCCCTAAGAACTCATAAAATATTTGACAAATGGAGCTATTAAATACACCATATTACAGCAATACACGCTAGAGGTTAGGATTCTGCGATTTTACCTTACTGGACTTTTAACCGAATTGTTTGAATCCTCGGGATCCCGGTAATTATGATTTACACAACCTTACAGAATACAGTAAAGTAATGCCGCGTAGTAGTGGACGTCCATGCAGAATACATCTAAATTGAGCTACTTAAATAAAAAACAATATTTTAAGGTAATATTCACTTTGACCTAATGCTGAGTCGGCATAAACTCAAGTGTCGACGATCCTCTAATTTGGATTTGAATTGCAGAATTCGCACTGAGAACTGGAAGTGAACTTTTTACATTTTAAATTACAACAGCAAATCATTATAATAACTGTTAACACATGATTAATTACAATTTTCATTTTATACCAAGATTGGTAAAACCAAACGGCAATAAATTGCTTACAAAAATACAAACGAAAATGGGATCTTAAGGGTTATGCTCATGACCAGCAGGCTGGAATATTCTCTTTGATTGAAGATTGAACCCAAGTGCGTGAGATGGGCATGATATGATCATCCCTGTAATTTCAGATCATCTACCTTTACGAGGCTGCTGCTCTGTAAACTTTGCTCAAGATCAAGTTGAAGAGCCTGTCTATGCCTTTTTTGCCGTAGCCGAGCTACTGTATATCTCTATTTTGAAAACAGAAGAGTAGGCGCAGTCTCTGTAATTCCTGGAGACACTTCCAGTTCCAATGCCTTTCCCGTTGCTGGCCATACATAGAGAAGAGCCTGGCCTGGTGCATGGGAGCCATAGCAGGAGCCAAGGAAAGGCGTTCCCATTTTTACTCAATAAGCCGTAACCCGTAACATAATACAGTATACAATGGTCCGGCTTCTAATGGTACAGAAATATGCAATTCGGATAGTGCAACATATACGCCAGTGGAATAATTTGAAATTAACATTAAAGTAGTACGCAGAAACTTTGATTAAAAATAGATGCAATGATAGTAAAATTGATTTAAATTGGAGCACTTTAAACCCGTTTTGAGTTATACTGTAGAGGAGCGTTTGGCAAAGAATTTCCATTTTTCAGTTTCAGGTTCATTTGGGAAAGCCGTCAATTGGTATTCGGGGACACAATAGGATTCTCTCGGGCAATCCATAGGAATTGCTTGATTTAAATCATTCGGAATATTTACCAGGCCCCAGCATATGAATTTCTACGTGCTCTCCAGCTCCTACATGGTGAATGCTTTTGTGGGGGAGGTCCCATCTAATGCTCATCCATTCATTCATTCAATTTTCCCCAACAATCCAACTTTCACCTTAGGCCTGGATCTAAATACTGTAGCCCCTCCATTGACTTCCAAATTCGGGCTCTTGGAAATTGAAATGAATAGAATTTGAATATTTTCGGGGTACTGTGCCTGTGCCACTCAAATTCATTTGGCCCTTCGACGTCGACACATAACCATAGATCAGGGATCCGCCGGGGGGGAGTGGACACTTTGAAAATTACATTTCAAATTTTGGGCTTGGCCTGGCCCCCGCAAAAAAGGCTTGAGCATTCGCTACCCGCTCTCTCTCCCAAGGCCTCGGCAATATATCTCCACTTTATGCATTTACTTTACTTTCCCGGGTGCTTTATGGCACTACACATGCTCAGCTCCGGGTTTTGGGCCAGAAATTCACAATGTGGGCCCGGAGCCGGAGTAATGGAATGAATTTTTAGCCGGGAGAGCCAGCGGAAACCATGGGAACGGCCTGGCGCCCCCTCCCTATGATTTATGCCCGGTCCCGAGGAATTATTGGGCTCTGGATTCGCGGAAGCTTGGACCCTCCAGCCTTCTCCAGGGCCAGATCGGCTGAGGTGCAATAATGGGCCTCATTTGGCTATCTGGGCGAGAACAGGGCTCGTATCCAATAGAACGGCGGACCATTATGGACTCTCTAACGAGGCTTGAAGAGAGAAAGGAAGGAGGCTTACTTTCACATTCCGATCGTAAATGGGAGGAGAAAAGAACAGGAACAAGGACGCAAGTACGCCATAACAATTATTATTATTACCAACGGAAATTCGTGAGAATAACGCTCAGGAGAGACCTTGGGACTGAGTTATGTGACAGAGCCCGCTTTTTCGGGAACAACAGGCTAGAGGGAATCCGAGGCTCCGGGCTGGCCCAATGGAACCAGTACAGAGTCGTTTTACGGGCTTCTAAATATTGAGTCCAATTTCCTTAAGCTGGATTTATGGCGGCTTAGATTCACGTTTTCAAAATTAGGCAGAGCTAGACGCCAAGCATAAATTCGGAATATTGTTATTAAGGTGTTTCACTCATTTCTGTATATCGTATTAGCTCAACCTCATCTCTCGATTCGCTCACGAGATCTTAGTATCAATATCGAGGCCTATTTTGCCGTACTTATATTTCAGTATCTGAAGATATGAAGAATATCCTAAGTCATTCACGAAGAGCACGCACAAACGAGTGTGAGACTACTAAAAAACGAAACATGACATATTAGAGAAAATTCGGGTAGCTAAATTCAGTCAAGAAGTGATTTATTAATTTTGAGGGAAATATTGGCACAGCATACGAACAGAATGCAAATAATAGTGCAAGCTCTGAGAACTGTAAGCATGCATATTTGTACAAGTTCCATTTTTGCGAGGTTCCCCTCTGAGCCTCTTTTATTGTGTTTTTGGGGCCTTGTAGGGTCCTTTCGAGGAGAGACGGTAATTTTTGAGGCGTGAAACGAGAGATTCCACAAATCGGGGCCCAGCCACCATCAATGTCTCTCCATTTTCATAGACTCTAGAAGCCCAGAGCATACGGCTCAAGTCTAGGGAAAGGAAATTGCTTGACTTTCATAAACCCTTTTTCCCCGTCTCCCCCGCTGCTCCCAAAGAGATCCCTCTCCTCCTACAAACATCCATAATATCCACACTATGCACACTAACAACCATGAGCTCTCAACGCAGGAACCTCGGCCGCCTTTTATTCTATACAGAGCTCTAGAGCTCACGGCTCCACTTAATTTTTCACACGGAATTTCCTTGCAAATCCTACAATTTGCACAAATTAAGACATTATAATGGAAGGGACGTGGGGCTCTGCGAAAATGATTGGGATCAGAGTTCCTAATTAGACAGGTACAAATTGGTGTTAAAGGTAAGGCACGGAGAGTCGTGTGAGAATGATTGGAAATTATACCTTTCTAAATTGCTTAATTTCAGCCTATTTTAGTTGGGTACCTTAACCCATATTAAATTCCGAAGACTAGCTCTATTTCCTGTAAATTATTCCGCGTTCAAACTTCCTTAATTTTAATATTTTATTTTGCAATAGGCAGTGCAGTACCTGGACCAAGCAATAATTAGATACATTTATACGGAAAAGCTAGAGCTATATTATAATATATTTATACTACGATTGCGTACACGGCTTGCTTACATATTTTTTGACGTACAATTCGCTCAATAATTCTAAATAATTGAATAGAGTTGTGCGGATAAGTTGGAAGTAGTGTTTAGAATATGTTAAGTCATTTAAATCACGCAGATATAAATGGATATAAATGGATCTTTATCGATTTTTACCACAAGGTGATATTTATTGAGGAAGCCACTTGTCGCGTAAATCTAACTAATTAGAAAATATTTTGCATCCAATATTTGATCAATTAATAATTGATTTACATCCATTTAGCGTCAGGCTATATCATTTTGGTTTGGTTTTATTAGCTTAGATATGTTTAGGGGAGATTTGTTTTTCCAAAACTGAAGAAAAATTGCAAGTTACATGAATTATGCCAAAATTAGCCATTTTTCCTGAATGCGGAGTCCAATCCGGGTCCAGAGCCCATAAATCCCGGGTCCGGGGCCCAAACGAACCCAACTTTCTCATTTTTTCCCCCATTTCAGAATCCATGCGCCAATCCGAGCTACATAGGAGCCGCAGCGGGCCAAAAACTCTTCTATTCCCTATATAAGGCAAAAGGAGCCTTTGGGCCCTCAGAGGGGAAACATTGATCGGTGGGCCCATCTCCAAAAACTTTGAGGTCCAAATAGGAAACTTGTACTCCTTTCTCTCCTTAGCTCTTTTTTTTTTTTGTTACGTGTCCTACCAGCAGCCGGCTGGAAAAAGTAATCCATTTCTCCATGTGAATTTCCGAGTCCTAGTCCGCCGCCTATACCTACCTATAGCTAGCACAATGGGCTCGGAGAGAATCCCCGATTTCCTTAAGACTTTCTTCAACTGGGGGTCATATTTTCCTTTCTCCGAAAAAATAGGAAAGGAAATAAAACTTTCTCTCCCATAGAAGGCTGGCTGGAGCCTGGGCGGCGGCTAGGCCCTATACATCCTCCAGATTTATCTATTTATGTATCTTCTGGACTTCCTTCCTAGCTCCGGATCAGTGGAACTTTATCAGGCCCAGACCAATTTTCCGATTTCTTCGGGAGGAAAAAACTTTTTCTTATTTTTTATTGAATTTGATTAGGAGGCTACTTTATGGGCGGGGGCGGGGTGATTGTATCAATTTCCACAACTTTCTACTTATGCCGCATGAATCCGGGCGGGGACAGAAGTACATATATTGGGGATTGGAGCCACTCTGGCTGGATGACAAAAATCCGTACATGCCGAAATATGTATGAGCATAATTCAGATGAAAGCTAGCCGAAGTAGGAATACTTTTGCTGTAAGAGAAATTAAGTGTTGGTGCATTAGACTTTGTTCAGAGTTTATAGGAAACCTAAATATTGAGTTTAGATCCGTTCAAGAATATTTGTGTAAAATGATAAGTAAATTGTACTATATGAACTTTGAAGTTCAGTTGATGAATGTTTTCTAATTCTGAAATCATTTAGAATTATGAGTTACCTCAGTAAGTCAGTCAGAGTCTCAATTGGGTCCATAGTTGGTAAATTAGGCTTTGTTCCGACTTCAAGGGAAATCTAAAGGTTTGGTTTAAATCTGTTCAAGAATATTTCTGTAAATCAATAAGAAATCTGTATTCCGGGTTGAAATTTCAGATCGATACTTCCAGTGCTATTAAAAACCGTTAGTTAGAAACTTATTTAATTCTGAAAATGCTGCATAAAATGTTGATGCTAGTTTTGTTTCTAAAAAAAAGTTATCAAATTAATTATATTTTATATCAGCTGTTCTGTTGAAAATCAATATGAACCTATAACTCCAAAAATTACGCTTTACTTTTATTTGAAACTAAAGTAGGAAATCTAATAGGTTGGTATAAGTTATAAATCCGCTAAATAAATCTCGAATTTAGTATTTAAAGCTATTGCAGTTAGCAGTCTCGTGCCGACGCTGGAGAAATAAACCTTCGTCTGTAAGTAAAAGTCTGTTCACATATATTTAGAAACAATGAATATTAAAAATAAATATTAGATAGATTTATGATGTTTTTTTAGTATCGGAAATAATCTGGAGCTATATTATTTGGAGACGTAAATAGTTTGTTTTAATTTATTTTTTAAAAGATGAAGATCCCGACTTGGCCCTCCATTTTAAAATCCGTAGATTTAATTTAAAGACATCCCGACGACTGCCAATGAGGTTCCTAACAGCATCAGACACATATTATGACACTTAAAGAGGGGTTAAACTACTGGGCCCGGGCCTGGTCCCTAAAAAATCTAATCCTGAGTCAGGTTCTTCCTCCCCGTCCCTCCCCTAAGTCTCCCATTAAGGGCAAAGATCACGTAAGAGTCCTATCTCTTTCTGCCCGGATCATCACTCCCGCCTCCCCGCTAAAATGCCCTTTATTCCCCGGAAAATTACATTCCGCCCTAGCCCATCCGGAAACGTGACCTGGGTCCGCCCAGGACAGGTGACATGCCTCGGCCCAAACAATGGATCCCTCCTAATAACTCAAAAATTCACTCACGTAGCCATAGCCCTCATTTGTTTCTTAAACCCGGATTTACATGGCGTACGGCCTAAGTTTTTTTCTCCCCCTAAACTGTGCCCATGTTTGCCTTGGTTACAGTTCGTGTAGGAATTTCCAACCGGGCCCATTAAAAGTATTGACGTTGGGCCAGGGAGCTCCTAACTATTTGGAAACCTCAGTAATATTTCCTTGTCTCCTTAGGCCCGGCTCTTCCTTTGTAAGAAGTTAATATAGGCCGGGCCTTTGTATGCAGAGCAGGGAAGCTCCTCGGATGTGTTATATTGTATTGCATGTCTAATAACTCCCGGAGCCCCCGAGTCTAAATCTAAAGAGCCCGGCCACGGAAAACTTTAATACCCGGCTCGGGCCGAGGTAACTTAAGGAGCCTCTGGCTCACTATATTATATTTATGGAGGGCCCACTGCTGGGCAAGGTAGTAGTCGTGGCCCGGCTCATTTTAAGTAGAAAGTAGAGAAGTAGAATTTGTGGGGCCCGGAATAAAATAGAGGGAGGCTTGGGGCGGAATAAATACAACAAATACTTGTATTACACGGGCCTCTCACAAAGTTAGGCCTCGGCCGAAAATTTAGTTCCAGGTTCCAGGCTCATAATTTTGAAAGAGGCTTAATTACATTTGGCCCTCTTTTTCGGGGAAGGAAACGGAAATTTACTCAAGGAATTAAGTGTGACTACAAGGCAGTATTTCTTATGGGCCTGACATGACCAAGGACTATTTTCAAAGGCCGAAGTGATGCCGCTTACTTATAATTTAAAATTATAATGGAATCTATTGTATATAAAAAATTTGAATTAGTTTTGACGACGTTAAAAACTGTAATGCCCCAAATAATAATGAAACCTACTGTAAAATCTTGCTCAGATATGACGAACCGTAATTAGCGTACTAATCCGCCACTCAAAAAATATGAATTAAATATATAAATCAAGTGCGGAAATTTGTAAATTATAGATCGGTTGGCTGGTCCGCAGTAAGTGTTATGGAGCCAAACTAATTAGAATTTTTTCATATGGACCAACTACGACGGAAGGTGAGTTAAATTTGACCCATTAATCTTCCCCTTTCTATTCACATTTTACAAACTGCCGGCCTTAGGAAAAATTCTTACAGAGGCTGGGAAAGAAATTCCCGGGTTCCAGAAGGACCCGCCAATTTACGGCCTTTTCTGCGAGCACCAAAAAGTTTCATACTTTTCTAATTTAGAGGAATGAAATGCAGGTTTAATTTAAATTTTAGGGCTCCTCCATAAATCTAGTCGGGAATTTTACATGCACAGGGCCAGGGCTCTGATTCTTAAGCAATTCTGGCCCTGTGCTAATATTATTTGGTGAGTCATACATTAGAGCCAATTTAATATATAACGTTTACTAAAACGGAGTTTTGAAATTAAACAACTTATTATATACAGTTTGGACTTTGGAGCTTGGTTCGTACCTGTAATAAACCTCCGCCAACTGCCTTCGCAAGAAGATCCACACAGACGATGACCAACCTAATTCTTCACAACTCTGCCAATATTAAAACTACATTTAAAAAATAAGCGAACGGGAGCTAAGTTTAGGTATAACTTTCCTCTGGAGGGATTGTTGGGCCTGGAACGGGAAATGGCGGCCATGCTTTTATTGCTCTGGCCCGGACTCGCACTCCTGCGTTCTTGTAGCTCAAGGGAGGAAACTCCCTGTGGGAGCCCTTCAAGGGCACACTCTATGATATAAGATGAGGTAAGGGCCCGGGCCTTCGAAAAGGTACCTACCTAAATATAAGTCCCGCTAGGTCGGACCAGCCCGGCTCTAAAAATACCTAACGGGCCCGAGTTTAACAATGGGCCGTAAACTGGGCCAGTTACGTCAGGCCAAGGGCCCCCTTTCATTCTCCTGCCCTTGGTCTTATTTTTAGAAATTGGCCCACTAAAAAACTGTAGTAAGTCAACCCAAACAATCCCTCTGATCCCGTTTTTTAGGACTCGCGGCTCACTGTCAACTGGCCTGTAAGGATGACTCCGGCCATAAAGGAGAGGCCCCTCTCGAATTCAAGAATTGAGGTAAGGCGAAGAAGGATTCATTCAATTCTGGGCTAAAAAGAGCTATATAATTCCATGTTCTCAAAGAAGCTCCGGAGATGGGCAATAAATTTAATGATACTCCTTTCCACTGTTACAGTTCCAGTACAGGGCTGGAGCTGGACAAGATGGAGGCCTGTCAGTCTTGGATCCGATCTCGACCTGCTCAGGCTATTTCTAGCTTAAGTCCGGCATAGCATACAGTACAAGCTATTCATAATTAAATATTAGCAGATGACGGAAATAATATAGCTTTTCACGAGGTTAAAATATAGTCCATTTTTTGGGATTGAATATTAATTTCGCACTGAAAATATAAATCTCAGCTACATATATTTATAGCAAAATAAAAATTGGGTCATAGTGGGCTAATCAAATAATGCTAGATTAGAATACGTTAGGTTAGGTTAATTTTAGACGATAAAAACGATATTTTTAAGCTGAACTCGTGTCCAATGTTTATCTGTTAAACTCAATATTTTGGGGTGAACTTAAATACAAACTTGACAGCACAATCCTTTTCATGGACCTAATTATTCATTTAGGAAAGAGCAAATTTACCAAATCCAAAAAATCTAAATTTCGTCCGGCGTGAAATTAATATTGCCATAAACCTCAATATTATCCCACAAAAGTGTCGTGCTTGAGTGATTAATAAAAATATATCTGCCAGCTGATTTTGTGATTTTTGTGCCCAACTCAAATATACAGTAGAACAATTTGTAGGAACTATTACTGGATCTCCAGCCCAGGTAAGCCAGCTCACGCATGCCTGATACGGATTTTTATAGATCGAAGGAAAAGGAAATCAGAGCCTCCTCCATAAATTCATATCTTGAAGAAAGATGGAAAAATTTCAGGTCTCTGAATCCCTGGCTCCTAAATCATAATTTGTAGAAGGCACAGACCCCGGCCTATCATCCATACCTAATAGCATAGCAGCCTAACGGGGATATGCCTCGGCAGAGGAAAAACGGAGCCATAAATCCACAGTTCCCTTTTGTCTAGGGCCCAAATTTAGCATCAAATTAGCACACCGTATTACTTAGGCTCCGGAAAAAGTTTCCTCATTTTTGAGGGAATAAATCCGGGGGGGCCTCCCGTAACGAGGCCTGGCAGTTCCAATTTTAGGGGGAACTTCTGGATCAATCTAAATTTGCTTTGAAAGAATTACGACTTGGCTGCTTTTCCTTATTTTTTTTTCCGCCTACAATTCATCTCCAGGAGCCTTTTTTCTACAAAAAATAGATAGGAAGAGCAGGAGAGCGTTGGCAGAATCAGCAATATATTCCCCTCCGCCCTCCAAATGTCGCACTTTCCCTGATTCCGTATTCTGGACCCGTAGCAGCTTGCGGGGGAAAGCTTATTCTTATTAGGATCCGAAATACGGAACTTTGGGGGGGGGGATCTTATTTCATTTGTGGCCTTTTTTGTACGTAAATTCTCACCACAAAAAGCAGGCAATATTTTAAAAATTGCATGCAGTGCTTCCTCGATAAATACAAAAAAATATGTAATAATAAAATAAACCATTTCCCAGAGAATTTAAGAATACTTGAATGCCGCTCGTATTTTCAATTATAAGATTATAAGGTCAATTTAAATAAATTCAGTAGTTATGTAAATTTTATTTGTTTTAAGTACCATAACTCAGCCTAAGTAGACGCATACAAAAACAACTAAATAGTTCAGCCGCCCCAGACACGCCACTTGAGAATAATACGTACGAATTTGGCTTAAATTGGTTACCGCTACCAGCTCTGATAGTTCTGTCCATTTCTATTATACAACTGTAACTAATATCTGCTGCACATTCTATTGTGGAAGTTACGAGCCGAATCCAAGCCGGCTCGCATTGGCATACAGTAGGAAAGGAATCCTGCAGATATCTGATGATAGAAGTAAAGGTAGAAAAATTAAGGATTTTTTCCTACTACTACTACTATTGGACAGAAAAAATTTGACTTGTAGCCGGTTTGAGGTGAAGGTGAAATATTTTATCTACATCTTATACTCTTGGCCGGGCGTAAGGACTAAGGTGGGATATAAGGTAGGAAAAAAAAACTTGATTTTCACTCTTACTAAATGTAAATTGGACCCAGACGAGGCGTCCTCTGCAACAATGTATTGACTAACAACTAACTGGTTTACGACGGGACAAATGGGGGGAGGCTGGAGTTTCCAAAGTCCAACTGAGTGGGCTGCTGGGACACGGCACAGGAATTTCAGGTGTATTTGGATTTAATCTGGTTCATGCAGACTTTTAGTTTATATATCACTGCTCCAGGGAGGAAGAATAAAAACTGATTTGTTTTACTACGCCCAATATTTACAAAATTATTTCCGTCAGTTTATACGGTGTAAGAGTGTAGAAAACGTTCCAACATCTTTCAAGGGCGACTCTGCTGAGTTTAGGAACTCCGAATTACGTGATTTAGTTAATTGGGAAGTGAAGCGTGAATAAAATAGAATACCTGGCGTTTCACACTCCCAAAATATATACATATGCGTTTTATACCAAAAATATTTGTGGAAATAAGCCAATTTAGATCTTAGGTTAGCCAAATATATATTGATCGGGTCCCTCAATGAAAGTACTTATAATAGATAGACACGTATGTCAAACGTACGCATCTGTACATGCTGTGACAATTAATTTGATCCTAAATTTTACGGTAGTTATCTGTTACTATTATAGTACAAATGCCAATGCCAATGACGATTTATTTGAGGGACCGAATCAATATATATTTTTCTAGCATCTACGTTGTTTCATATCTCATATCTGTTAATTATCGGTTAAAACCTGCAACTTTGCAGCTTTTGTCCAAATGCATCATTCTGAACCAGCGGACTTTCAGCAAACTGGAAATTTAATGTAAACCATATTATTACTATAACAGTTATTTATTTTTATTTACGTGGCGTAAACATTATTCTAGAAAATTCGCAAAAATGCGAATCCAGCTCTGACGGCGTGCATGCCTTCAGTACCTATGTACTATTTTAATGCAATTATCATTACTCACTCATTGTGACAATTTTGTTTTGCCAAAAGATGTCCAACTATTGTCTCATAATTAAGAATATCCGGCCATTCCCGACTCTTAGCCTCGTTGGCCCTTCTAATAACTCAATTTGTCGTCTTCCCCTCCAACTTAACACACTAGTCCCCCGGATGACTCTCTCGAAGTTCATCAAACGGTGAGCTAATAAGAAACCGCCCCTCCCGGCCCAAACTTAGCTAAAACTTTGAAACATTAAATTACTGGCTGGTGGTAGGTTTCATGGTTGCGTGATTAGACTGATGATAGGCCCCTCAATCTTTGGGCCTGGCTGCCTTTGATTGATGGCTCCAGACCTGGGAACGGCATGAATTAGCCCTCAGCCCATCCTAGTCTCTGTTCCCCATTGTATGAATTTTTTCCCTGGCCCTGACTTATTCCCCATTCTCTAATTGTAATGTAAATAGTCCTCACTGCCGCCTGGAACCCGCCAGCAGCCCTAAATGGCTTAATCCACGCATCTTAATACAAATAAACCTGTTCGGGCCCAGTGGGGGGGACCCGCTATCATTGGCTCCACAAATGACGTGAATTATGGAGACAAAATGTGAATTGAGATTTCAGGCCGAGCCCATGATTCTCCTTTTCCTATGAATGGGCCAACTCCGTGTTCGTTAATTGAGATCCCTCTGTAGCCTCACTACTATTAATAAGACCTCTCAAATTGTGGCCCATAAAGATAAAGGCCATGTTAATGACGGCATAAAAATCCTATTAAAAAGTGCAGCGTGTCAAACATGAAAAGGCTGGATTCCTAATGCAGCCATAAATGCAACTACAAGTAGGTAATACATATATATGTATTATAGAAGGAGTAGGGAAAATGGAAGATGATACATGGAACTAATTCAGGCCCGGCCTCAAACAGGTTATCTCTTTTGCATAGTAAATTACAAAGTTGGGAGCCTAACTAACTTAATAATTCTTTTGGCAGTGGAGAGGAGTCCGGGACTCATTACTTTTTTATGAGCCTTTTACGACGTGCTGGTAGTGTACTTATTTCCTCACATGCCCAGGCCCAGGACCAAAGGCACATAATTAAAGGCACTCGTTGGTATAAAAATTTAATTATAGGTTTAATTCGTAATTCCTGGCCCATTGGAGGGCATTGGCTCCCCGAGCACCTTTGTGCGTGTGGGCCAGAGTCGGGCTCGGGGAATTCGGATTTTCGGAGAAAGCTCGTTCGGCCAGAGGAGCTGACTCGGTTTGGGCTCACTAGGAGCAGGCTGAGCGGTGCGGGGGTTGAGCGTAGTTCCGGCAAAGGGACGGAGATGGCCCGGCAGGCACAATCCAGAATCTGAGGTAGGCTTTCGTTTTGGGCACAAGCTTACACGTCGGTTAATGTATTACGAAAACGTTTATAAAAGTAACGATTAATTCCTTATGAAAGTTCGAAAGATGAGGTGGTAGAATTATAATCGTAATTTACTTAGGCACACATGTTCAGTATTTAGACAGTATAAACTAGCGAGTTCGGTTAGTTAAATTCAACGCAAAATTTCATAGGATGAGCTTCATTATTTTACTTCTTGCTAAAGCTATGCTCTAAATCAAGATTTCACGCTCTTTAAGATGGTACAATGTATTTGAAAATGGGATGCGTTGAAACTACTGGAAAAAAATTCAAAATAAATATGCTTTTTCTCACTCTTACTATGTATTTCTCATATTTCAGTTCATTTTTTTTATTAACGTAATTTAGACATGTGGCACCGTAAAATAAATTGCACTCCAGGAAAGAAACGAAATTTTCGGTTTAGTAACTTTGCATACCTTGCAGTTTGCATACATTGAGCAAGAAATGCAATAGCGGGTTTGACTATGCAATTCTGAATGAGAAAGCAAGTAATTCAACCTGCTACATACACATCTAAAATTAATTACCAAAATACATAAAATTCCATAATTTCAAATTCACTAAACTAAACGTAAATACAATACAGGTAAAGTGCAAATCAACCTAAATTATTGTAGACCATACTACTGTCTGTAGTATATGGTAAGGGGGCATATAGGTATATGCGAATGGACCTATATCCATAAGCAGGTGTTAATTGTTCCAAAAACTCACACAATTAACTTATGAGCCCAAGGATCCCTTATACAGTATTCTTTTTGGCCCAAGCCTTCCAACTCTGTATATGTCCATGGCCCTGTAGTAAAGCCTACAAAGTACAAGCTACAAATAGGCCCAGTGCACACTACACTGCTGCATTGGACTTTTCGTGACAAGAATGAGGCTGGGACACGCAGCCGGGGCCCCTGCATTTCCTATTACACCCAAGATCCAATAAACGTATGATGAAGAAGTTCCATTTGGGCTCCTACCTATTGTAAAAGGAAATATTAGACCCCCACTGTAGGTATTGGTAATTGGGCCGGCCTGAGAACAAACTAATCACATCAAAAGTGAGCTATGGACCTAATTTCATATTATTTCTTATGGACCCTCAGTCTATTATATTTATTTCCTTGTTGAGGGAACGATAAGTGATTCTTAGGTTGTTTATGATATGATGCGGCTCTGTCGGCGTAATATGAGTGGCCATCTATTCCTGAGGTTCATTTGCCTTAATATACGGTATAACATAAATGAACCCGTCTAAGGTATCTAAATATAGTTCATATTACTTCTAATTTCCATTTACTTTCTCCAAAACAATTATTTGGCGTTTAAGTCAGCTAAATCGTTTTCTCTGCATTCTGCTCTATTTTCTAATTTATTTTTTGTACAGAGTTGATAGAGTGTCTCCAAAATGCAGCCTATTGTCTCTCCCTATGCTCGCTTAACCCAAGCGTCTCCTGGCATAGTTTTGGCCTCTGTCTTAAGGCCCAGTCCCGGCCGCGTAGGTAGGCCAGACTAGGATTTAGTTTCCCGGCCTGCATTTATCATAATTTAGGCATTAGTGGGACAGATTGAATTCCCTAGCGGGACAGAATACGTCTTCCATTCCTCTGCCTCCACCTGCTGACTGACTCCGGACCCGGCCCATAAAGTCGAGCCCTCCAGCTGCCAGGACCAAAAATTCGGATTTATGGTCCAGGTTAATGAGCACATTTCTTAATTGTCCTCCTTTACTCCGACAATGGAGGGAAAATAAATATAGGCTTTTATACAAATTAAATTGTAGGCGGAAGGCCGAGGCGGATTAATTGTAGGAGCCGGGCTCTTGGAGAAAGCGTAATGGGATGAGGATTGGAAGTACTGTAGGCGGAGCATTAAAGCAGTGAGAATGACAGAGGGAACTCTCAATTGATTCCCTAATGAAATTAAATCACAGTCCGGGACACACAATGGGCTCACCAGATCAGAGATCCCTTCTAATTTCATTAGGTGAAAGGTTGGAGGGATCTGGGCTCTGTAAGGGTCAAGAATGGGGCTAAAGACTAAATATCAGCCTAGATTTATTATTCTGTTTTTTAATATTAGATTTAACGTCGAATAGCTTTTATTTAACCAATAATATTAATAAATTACTTTAAATCAACTAAAAGTTCACTGTCTCTTTATATGTTATCAATTATTAAGCGAAATTAAAAAGCTACATAGTAATAAAAAATGAGTAATGAAATTGCAACTTTTAAATAGTGACCGATTTCAATAAAAATAGTATCAGAAAATCCTACACATTTCTCTATGCACTACAACCAACGTCCAAGCTCTCTACTTATACAGTAGGATTTTTACAACTTCCTATTCTTGATTTATCCCCCGATTGAGGCTCAGTACAGATGACTGGTCCATTATGGAGCAGGAGCAGGAAGCCCAGCTATTCTTGGGGACACAATAAGTGCAAACTTTTTGCAAGACGTATTGGTCGGCCCTCATTTCGAATGGCTGAGCCCCGAGCATTATGCGTTATGTATGTACAAGCCAAGGATTAGTGAGCCCCGGTAGAATTCTGCATGGGCCCCAAGGAGGAACTACATATAGAAAAGTCAAGAAACTTGGTTTTTGTTCAAAATAAGAATGATGGGGAGTTTGGTCGTGTGGAGAGACTCCGAGCTAGAGCTAGAGTGAGGCTTGTAGTAGTTATAAGCGAGCAGGAGGAATTAGGAGATGGATGAGTTGTTGCGTTGGATTTTATTGCAGTGGAAAGAAGAATGGGCCCTGGCAGTCCCATTACTATTATATTCTTTTCATCTTCATATTATGAATTTATGTAGTATTACTACCAGCCGGGCCCGAATCTTTATTTAGGATCCGGGCTAAGTGATACTTTCCCCAGTTTTATGTCCAGCCCAAGGAAATGGAGGCAGGGCGGCGGGCCGTGGGCTCCCAACGTTCTCCGGGCTCTCCACGGCCTTTCCACGGCCCTCCTATGGAAAATTCGGCCGCACGCCCCGGAACATTATGCATTATACAAATTCTCGCCTTTTTGCTGTACAGTGTATCAGGCCCTGTCGACGCCTCTTTACACCAAAATACATTTAAGCGAGTCGTGGGAAGACAACCGCAGGAGAGTTATGGGATGCAGAAAAGAGGACGGATCTACGGGCCAATTTTCCCCTATCGGATATTACGACAGTCGGCAAGTATGCTAAGAATCCTGAAGGCACGAACTATGTAAAGTAGAGGATGATGAATGGGGACGAGTACCTGGCCTCCTTGAGCCGGGTGACAATGACACTTTCCCTATGTGTTTACAATGGACGCAATTTCTTGGTTGCAAATATTCAATTTGAAGGATTCGGCGCCGTTCGAAAAATTCTTAAATTTTCTTGATAAACAGCATTAGAATTGGTAAGTAGTTACGCACTCAGGTCAGGTGGCTGAAGATTGACAGACCGAAGCTGAACTCGATACACACCGGGGAAAATATAGTTTAAAGCTGTAAACTCATAGTTCATTTAGTTGAATTATGGCACGGTTAAATTAAGCACGCTTCAGCTGGGTTAGGTAATATGTAAATATTCTACTGTTGGATTCAGGTTAGGTTCGTTTAAATTAACTTAAGATTTTGCTGAGCTAGGTTAGGTCAAACAAAAATCTTCGTATGATAGGTTAGGTTAAATAAAATCCTCCTATGATAGATTAGGTTAAATAAAATCTTAATATGATAGGTTAACTTAAAATAAAATCTTCGTATGATAGTTTAGGTTAAATAAAAATCTTCATATGATAGGTTAGGGTTAATCAAAATCCTGCTTAGCTAGGTACGGTTAAATAAAATCTTGCTATGATAGGTTAGGGTTAATCAAAATCCTGCTTAGCTAGGTACGGTTAAATAAAATCTTGCTATGATAGGTTAGGTTAAATATAAATATTATTGCGTTAGGTTAGGTTAAATATAAATATTCTTCCGTTAGGTTAGGCTAGGTAACATGAGGCGTGGTTAGGTTAGGTTAGGTGACATCAAGCACGGTTTGTTTAGCGTAGATCATATTAAGCACTATTGGGCTATATTAGGTTAGGTTTGAACTCCAAAAATCACATTTATTCGACAGATTGTCAATATTTTCGCAAAACTACCCGTTATTCCGCAGAATGTCAGTATTTCCACAAAAATCACATTTATCCCGAAAAACGTCTGAGTTTCCGCAAAAATCCCATTTATTCCGCTAAATGTTAGTATTTCCTCAAAAATCCAATTTACTCCGCTAAATGTTGGTATTTCCTCAAAAATCACATGTATTCCGCAGAATGTCAGTATATCCGCAAAAATCCCATATATTCCGCAGAATAACAGTATTTCCGCAAAATCACATAAATTCCGCAGAATGTCAGTATTTGCGGTAAAACTGTATTTTTGGGTCCGTAAAGTAGGAGTTGATAATGTTTTATGGTTCTCATTTCCTAGGTCCCATTCAATATCAATTTATAGGGAATAGATCATTTGAGGCGGAGAGCGGAATGAGAGAGCTGTCCATTCCGCAGGTACTAGGGAGCCCAGAAATTGCATTTTGGCCTATATGGATCCATCCTGGGTCTCCGTGGCTACACGGACTCTTCCTTTCATCGTTCTTCCCTCCTTTTCAGTTTCATAATACATCTTCTGGCTTGTGGATAAGAAGTGGCCGAGGAGGTGGATATGGCTAGATAGAGGAGATAGGCCACTGCTCCTATATGCTCCCAGCCACTACTCCTATAAACTATGTATCTTAGATCCGTCGTTCCTACTCTCAGACAGAATTTGTGGTAATGGCTATGAATCAAGGTTATCAAGAACCCTCCTTCTTGGAGCTCCTTCCGTTTTTTCACATCAAATTGAAACTTACGCCCTTAGCAGGTTACGGGCCTACGCACAGACCGCCTATACTTTGTACATGTTATTCCCCATCAAGAATAGGAGGAACCTTAGGCCGTTTCCTAAGGTTGTAGGCATAGGCTACACCGAGGAATTATGCAAGGCTTCTATCGGCGTAATTTTGATTCCTGATCGCCGAGTCCAATGTCAGCAGGCCGTCTTAACAAGGAAGGTTAGGGCCTTAACATTGTATCCGTATGTTGGTAGGAATATAATGATGGAATTGACGCCGAATTATATGAATCTGTATCTTTATATAATATAACGCTGCTTAAACAGAATATTCAGGTGAGTGGACTTTCTGGTAAGTTTTCTGTTCTGGTTCAAAGCCTACGGGTACGTTAGTTTTGGCTAGATTTGGTTAGGTTAGTTTGGGCTAGATTTGGTTAGGTTAGTTGTAGCTAGATTTGGTTAGGTTAGGTTTGGCTAGATTTGATTAGGTTAGGTTTGGCTAGATTTGATTATGTTAGGTTTGGCTAGATTAGGTTAGGTTTGGCTAGATTTGATTAGGTTAGGTTTGGCTAGATTTGGTTAGGTTAGGATTGGCTAGATTTGATTAGGTTAGGTTTGGCAAGATTTGATTAGGTTAGGATTGGCTAGATTTGATTAGGTTAGGTTTCGCTAGATTTGATTAGGTTAGGTTTGGCTAGATTTGATTATGTTAGGTTTGGTTTGGATAGATTTGGTTAGGTTAGTTTTACCTAACTTTGGTCCGGTTAGTTTTGGATAGATTTGGTTAGGTTAGTTTGGGCTAGATTTGGTTAGGTTAGTTTTGGCTAAATTTGGTTAGATTAGTTTTGACTAGATTTGGTTAGGTTAGTTTTGGGCAGCCTATGTTAGGTTAGGTTAAGTTGTATTTAGATTTGACTAGCCGAGGTGAGTTGTAAAAGTTGAAGCAATTATTGTAGCCAAAATTTGATTAAGATTTGTTTTAAATTATGCCAGCGATATTTTAGGCAAAACTCAGTATTTGTCTCCAGTCACTTAAAATACTCGACCAATCATTCTGAAATAGTCTACAGACTAGTTGCATATGCACACCCTGCATCTGATATTACCTCCATGGAAATTGGATCCCTATTCTATTAATGCAAATAGGCCAGACGCATTACAATGGAATTGCGGGTAGTGTCATGTCATGGGCCCATGGCATGCCTTCCCGCCGTTGGGGTCCCATAATCATAAAAATTATAATAGCATTTATTAATTAGGTAGGAGTGAGCGGAGGTACGGGGAAAGTTCCTTGTTTCTACACAGGAGCTCCCTCCGCTACATTGAGCCATTACAGATTAGGCCCATTTACAAAGTTAGGCCCAGCCCGTATCACCCTCAAGCATCTCGCCCGTAAACTTCTAAACGGGGGCTCGAGAATTGGAGTCCGATTTTTGAGTGCCAATTTTCGCACATAATATTTTTGTGTCTAAATGCCGTTTGAAGTTTCAGAAAATCCGGTATATGATTACTAGCCCATATGCGGATTGAATAGATAGTGAATGCGAGAGTAGGATGTCGCTAATTTTACGTGCAATTTTAATTCTTGCAATCCCATTATCTGACTCCCAATTAATCTCCCTAGTATAAGGAAAGGCTCTCCATAAATATATGCGACTCTCCCGTATGAACCAATGCACATATTTATGCAATATTCCTCCTCTACAGAGCCTACAGAGATAATCTGTTAGAGTAAGTCATAAGTTCCCTTTTTGGGACCTAAACTTTGACTCCGTAATTTTATATTGTACGTAGATACTCCTATGGAGTAAAAAATGACTGAAATCCTTCCCTAAAAGAACTGGTAGTTCCTAAAGTGTTTCCCATTGAATAATAGCTCCTATAGCCCTCGTAAGATCATGTACTGGGATCGTGTGCCCTATGCAGCCCGCTGTCGTGGCCCTTGGGCCTTAGCCCCAATTATATTGACGTGATTTAGTAGGCCAATGCCCTCTCCCCTCGCCCTTAAGGGTTCCCTCCATCGGCCTACTCATCCAACGGATCTCAGGGTAATAAAAATAAAACGGGCCCTGCTACCCAGTCCCTCATTGTTGTCCTCCTTTTTAATGGGCAAGGTCAGGGGCTCAAGGCCGGGTCATTACAATAAAAACTGTGTGTGACAGGGCTGGACGGAGTAATTCCAAATGTTAATTCCGTCGGCTGGACGGCGGGCTCGTTCCGGCCCAAGTACGACATAATCATAACAGTAACGTAATGGGGACGAGCCAGGCCGCCGTACAGGGATAGATGGCCTATTGAATTAAAAAACACGGGCGGCTTGGAATTGAATTAGAGCTCCGCCGGGAAACTTTGGGGCCTTCCTAATGAAAATGAGTTGGGCAGGAGCCAGTGGGGGCAGGTATTGATTGGGCCTATTTGTACGTAGACAGGAAATTAGGCCTACCTACAGCCTGTGCCGCTGGCATAAATTAAAAATTCCTAACACAACCGCTCATCCCCTCGTCCAGGTATTTTAAAATGTCAGGCTGACCGCAGGATCCAAATGCCATGTAAGCTCCGGATCCCTCTCGATCCGTATTTAGGTGGGAGCAGATAAATCAATTCCGCATAGAGGACCATCACTCATCCTATACGGAGCAAGGGGAAAAAGTTAATGTATTGTGTGTAGAGGCCTGGGCCAGGGATATAGGCATATTCTAAGTTGGCTAATGGGCAGGCCGGAGGTCCAAAGGGAAACTTAGGGAAAAGTTGGGGAAGGGGGAACTACGAGGAACTAGCTGAGCCGGGCCTACGTACCCGGC
>JAQFZY010000432.1:0-28228 GCA_034696285.1 Hypogastrura burkilli | reverse complement strand
AACCAGTAGCAGTAGGCAAGATACCAAGAAGCACCCACTATCAAAGAATGGCAATTGACAATTTAATTCAGCCCGGGATTCATAGTTAATACTAATTTTAAAAAAATCCATTCATTAAAAGCGGACTATCCTAAACTTAAAGTCCACGGTGAAGATAGAAACAAGAAACAAACAATCGAGGCCTAATTTTTGCTTCCGGTCTCAGCTCCTCCGTGCTTTTTCTGAATGCGTTTTTTTTTTACTGATTACGATTACTGTACTGCACTGGTCCTTGTCAGTCATATTGTATGCGGTTCATATCACAAACAGAAAGCAGATTACAACACAACCTAAAAGTTATTCTTATTTGAATCAAACATTCTGACATCATTATATTAGTAGAATCGGTGGCCGGGGCTGTTCACTGTTTGTATTTGTGATATGAACCTCATACGTTATGAATGACAAGCCAAACAACCAGTCCAACAATCAGTCATAACTCTCTTTATTGCAAGTATGAAATACAAAATTTGATACAGTGTGTTTTCGAAAAATTTGGGCTAAAAAATTCAAAAAAAAAAAAAAAAAACGTTCAGAAAAAGCTGACAACCCTGAGCATAAAAGTCCACTGGAAAGATAGAAACAAGAAATAATCCAGGTCTAATTTTTGCGTTCGCGAAGGTCCTCCGATTAAATTAATGAAAACAATAAAATTAATTCATGGAACTTGGAAATTATCTCGAAGGACCTGGGACAGGAAGCCAAAACTAGGCTTGGATTATTTGTTTCTATCTTTCCAGTGCAATTTTGAATTCAGTGTAGTCTTGCTTCTTCTGAGTGCATTTTTTACATCATGTATACATTAATTACAATTACAATTACTACTATACTATGTATATACATACATAGGTACTCTAAATGCCAAGTATGACGTCTATTGAGACTTTGACTAACGCCCTAACTAACCTCTACGCTGTACTCTAACCTATCTCAACAGCTGACGACGACGACGACGACTAAAATAATAATAATGACGGTCTATATTAATGTGTCTTAAATTAATTAAATGTAACTCACGGAATTGTCTTCTCCCCTGACTCCGGCTGAGGTGCTTCTGCGACCACCGAAGGCACGATTTGGACACTCCGTCCACTCAGCCGGACACTGACCCTGCCCGATGAGCCCCCTCCCACCGAAGGTACCTTGAACTCCTGATACATAGTTATCCTAACCCCTTCTTACGCTTATTCCTGACACAATTTTTCAGAGGGAAGTTAATTAGAAGCTCTAAATTGGACCAAAGCTCAGTGAAGTAAAGTGAAGAAGGGAAAAAAGTTTGAGATGAAAATCAAACAAACCGTAGTATCCCACCTTTCACTAGAGCTCAGGTTCTATACTACGCTATGAGAAAGTCCTTAACCCGTATATGGTCAATCGTTGGCAAATGTCATCTTCGCAATTTAATAACAAATGCGCCAGAAAAAGTGCAGGCTCACCCTGAGCAGATGTGCCCTACAAAGGAGGAAACAAGATTTATCCAGAGTTAAACACTTAATATAATAATCACCAATTGAGTACTTTAAATATATTTTAATTAGTTTTATAGTTAACTGTTGTCTGCCAAGGGCCCAAGGTAATTGAATATTGTATATAATCTAAAATATTTCAGGCTTTCAGTGCTTAAGAATATAGGTGAGTAAAGTTTTAAAACAAACCTATAACAAATTGAAGCAATGAACTATTAAGTTGAATGTGCTTGTTTCAGCTGATATGGCCAACTTTTCGATTTTCGTGCTTCCTTATATGTGTATAATCTCTAACAGTACAAGCTAACCTGTTGGGTACGAGTATGTCACATAGACAAGTGTTTCAACTGAAGCTTAATAATGTATTTTTTGGACGGGAAGGGTTCTGCGTCTTTGGAAACTTAAATAAGATGTATGAGAAATTAATTATTTTAAAGGAATTATGCTGTATTTCATAGAAACGTACCTGCGGGATAGGTCATTGGAAAGAATAATTAGTTTGCCCTTAGTCCTTACTAATACAGACAGTATGCATAAGCCAATTGGTTACACTAAAACAGACGTAAGTCAGTTGAATAGGCATTGCATACGTATATGTATGTAACGGGAAAACTGTATTTTGTAATTACTTAGACACGAACCTCAACCAGAAATGCAATATACTAACGATGTATAGACATGTACTAATGGCAGGACAGCTATGCTGTTGGACTTTGAATATGTTGAGGTAAATATGGCCGTGGGCCCTTCGCAGACAACTGATACTTATAAAACTAATTAAAATATATTTAAAGTACTCAATTGGTGATTATTATATTAAGTGTTTAACTCTTGATAAATCTTGTTTCCTCCTTTGTAGGGCACATCCGCTCAGGGTGAGCATGCACTTTTTCTGGTGCACTTTTTATTTCCAACCTTTTGAGGCCGTTCCCATTTCCGTGTAAACCGCTCTCGCAGAAGTTGAAGCTCTGACTTTGACGATTGCAAGATTTGCGGGAAAATGTTATTTAGTTTAGATTCTTACTGAAAGGTCTTACTAGGTCATATCTGACCTTAGCTCCGCAGCCAGCTCAGTAGGATACACTACGCTATATGTTTTATATCTAAGTAGTACTATATCTGCACATCTGCAGTGCATACTAATACTAACACATTTTGCTCAAGGTAGTGCTCCGCATAACTCCGGCTCCGGCTCCAAAACATTCGGAGCTCTTACTCAAAGCTCCGGCTCCGGCTCCGGGAAAGGTCGGAGCGAAAATCCGGCTTCGGCTCCGGCTCCAAGGTCGGAGCTGGAGCCGGAGCCGACTAATACTTATTGCTCCTCATGATATCGCCAGTCTTCCCTTCAAGACCAGATTCACCACTCACAAATCTTTTCAAACTTAGTAGAAGCAAAATATAATTTATTTTAGAATAATTAACGGAATTAAAGCGCTAGAATTCGAAATATTTCAAGACTCTGGCGAGGAAATCTGATTGACTTGGTGAGAGATTTCGAATTACTTGGTGATGATTTAAATATTCCTCATTAAATATTAGGTCGTCAATGATTAAGGCATTTTTGTAGGCTAAATATTGGTATGATTCGTTATTCGGATGATGTATTTTATTGTAGTAGTTTTCCGATTTACACTTCAAAAATCTATCCAGAATTGCTACTACTAAGCAAATATCGCATTATGTTTTCTTTTAAACAAGTTATATGTACTTTAAGTTCTGGAGCCGGAGCCGGAGCCATGACCACCGATAACAAGGCCGAATAGGAATTGAGGCAGCCAATTCCTTAGTTTTGTTGTTCTCATGTACCCACTCTATAAGCATGTAAAGTGGCTAAGCGCTAACTGCATTCCGACCCGAACTGATCAAAGTTGCAAAATTAACTCGGTGTAAAATAAGGGGAGACTAGGTGCAGTTCCTCGTCTAGAGGAGTTTTGAACGAGAGAATACCGTGCAATGAGTGCTGGCAGCAGCGTGAGGATCAGGACTTTAACTTAATATTACTCCTCTATGATCTCTAAGGATCGGGTTATATGCACTCAAAATGTGTCAAAATATGCAGCGTAAAATACGCAAAATATGCACTTAAAATCATAAAATATGCACCTTAAATCCGGGTAAATAACAAAAAGACCATGAAATTTGCAAAAATACACAGCTAAAAACAAGAGATATAAAAAACTGATAAAATATGCACATACGCGTGAAATGTGCTTGCAAAATTGGGTAAATAACGTTTTTCTAGTAACACTGAACGGCTCTAGTGCAAAAGAGTAAACAAAAATACTCAGTAGTCGGTTTAAGAATGAATGAATTTTCTCGTCTAAAATAAAACGTCATGTACAATTTATGTATACTTGATGCGAAAACCGCATTAAGTAATGAGTTTTATAATGCATTGAATGCACAACAAGCTCAAAATATGCAAAAATATGCAATACAGGATTCAGATTTGAACGACCTGATTCGTGCGCATCCGGTGTTAAACTGCGAATAGTATCGTGCAGAAAAAATATGCAAATATGCAAGAAGCCGGTCCTTAATGATCTCCCCTCATTTTACTTTACACCGAATTATTTTTGCAACTTTGATTAGCTGTAGCTCGGATCGGATTAGGTACAGTTAGCGCTTAGCCACTTCACATGCTTATAGAGTGGGTACTTGAGGACAACAAAATGAAATAATTGGCTGTCCAAATTAATATTCGGCCTTGCTATCGGTGGTCAAATTCGACCCCGAAAAACGGAAAAATTCGGTTTTTCGGCGAAATTATTCGCCGATTTGGAAAATTTCAAAAGCAAGTAAACTCTATTATCATAGAGGAGTAATTAGAAACGGAATTGGGAACTGAATTCACCCGGGTATTAGAAATAACCGAAAATCCATATTTTCGGATTTAAGCCTAGAATCGAATTTTCACCGTAATGTACATGTTGCTGATATTTTACTCAACCCAAAAAAACACTTTTTCATCCATATTTACGTTCTAAAAAGTTCATGTCGAAGTTTGAGACGCAATTGATCATAGTTTAAAAGTTCCGTCTTGAAGTCGGAAAACCTCTCTCTGGGTCCCATCTCGCATCCCCAATGAAGGCTCAACTTCTCAACGGATTAAACCAACTTTATATGGCAGGTGATACAGTAATATAGGTAGTCTAATTAATTTTAGTCGGCTCTGATTTCCTACAACTCTAGTCAATCTTCAACTAGACAGCTGATGTGAGGTGACAATGACTTGAGAGTTTCAAAGTGGATCATATTAGAGCTTTAGAAATGATACTTAAGAAGCAGGAAGTGATGCGATGACACAGAATCTAATCTTTAATCTGTAATACTTAATAGCACACTTGTTTTACTTTAAATAATTTTCTGTACTCTGTAAGCTTTGTTACTGTCCATACTATGTACATATAATATACTAAAATGAATAGCATTGAACACAATTAGTTTCCATTTTCGAACACAAGCCGTGGCTTGAAATTTCGAACACATTGACGATCGTCTTCATTCAACCTTGACACCACTCCGCATCCCGTGTATTGCTCAGTATCCAGTCCCCATAGTCTGCGTCATAAATTCAGCAAAATATGTTGATCCCACTTATTAGTGAATATTTTGAACAAAGTTCTAATCAACTTACTTGATACTCGGGTGTATACTCCGGGCGCGGATTTGCCCCCGCAACCGATTCCCCAACTAACAATGCCTGAAATAAGGAGCGATAAGTTGGATAAATTAATTGTAAGTTCAGTGCACTCAAAATTAAAAATAAATAGTTTACAGTATTGAGTAGTATACATAGTATACCTAAAGTATAGACAAGAATAATCAAATTACCAATAAGAGTTCTCCGGCCACCGTTCTCAATTACTAATGGTCCACCTAAGCCAATAACCATAATGAACAAAAAATAAATTTTAAATTTTAAATTAACTATCTGCATTATAATATGATTTTTCACCACACTTTACAATAATTTAAATGAAAATTATAATAATATCCAATTAACAATACCCATATATTGTTATACTGAGTCCAAATCTCCATATCTCTATAACACAGGGCGTGTCAAAATTGACCCAAAGCTAAGTAAGATCATGGGGACAATGCACTCTGGACTCAGCTTTTTTCGTAGACTCTAAAAATCGAATGTACAATTCTGGTAAATGAATCCTTGACCCTCAAACGGGATTTAAAATTGATTCTAAAATGAAAATTTCTACAATTAGGCCATGCGACATATCAAAATGTTTTGTTTGCGCCTTGTGATCAACAGATATATGGGACGCACAACGTGATTTGACCCCCCATAATCCCCCACCGGTGACCCAGAAGGTCAATCGGGTTCACCTAGGCCCGACCATAGCATGTAGCATAGTACCATAAATCCGGACCGGATTTTGAGAATCCGGATTTCGGATTTCTCCAGATTTCAAATCTCAAATCCGGATTTATTTGTAATATAATTATTACGCGCTGGAACGTACAATAGCTTGAAGTGAGACGCAAATTTTATTCCACCTTGAAAATAGATTTATTCGGCTAATATGTGCTTGTCTTTTCCCAGCATTCACGAATCAGCAAGTAACAAATGAGTACGCGAAAATAAAAATTCACAAAATGTATTGTCAAAATAACTAATTTGAACCAATACGATATTTTCTGTCAACCAGACTTATTAGTAGGCTTCTTTTCGAACTTTTTATACTGATTGAGTCACGTATCCGGAATTTCCGTTACACCTACGTGTACATAGATACATAAGCTTAATTTGGTGAGGAATTAACACGACAGATAAGTTTCTGAATAAGCGCTAACTCTTGCTATACTCATATAATATACAATTAATACATTTCATGAAAAAGAACGCCTGTGATTCTTCCTGTTTGAAAATGCAGTAGGACCTTTTAAATATCGGTTCTGTTTCTGCGTCTAAATGCGTTGGAGTTTGCCAGCATTTTCAGATTTAAGTTTAGTATGCCGTTGTCGCTTGGAAGGACGGAGTTATGTCCGCCATGCGTTAGAACAACATACCTTCGTTGTGCTTAGCTAATTGATACAATTTACGTCTGTGTCCACTAGGGGTTCCAGTCTCAAGGAATTTTTGAGTCTCGAGACTTCGAGGCTTCGAGACTCTAGGCTTCGAGGTCTCGAGACTTCCGAGACTCGGTCTCGATATTAAAAACGGTTTCCAGCCTCCTTTAAACTAATATTTTTGGTTAAAAAACATTAAGGTATATTTTTTTCAATGTATTTAGTACACTTAAAAGCATTCAAAATTATTATCCACTTATTAACAACAAAAAATATAACGCTGTGTGAATATATTACGTGTAATTGTTATCATGTATATATTTATTAAATAGTGGAGTAATGCTATTGGACTTATACATACAATACTGATATGCTTTTTCCATTGAACTTTGATAAGTGATCTACAGAAGCAAAGGTTATTAAGGTTTTTTGATGATTTTGTAAATATATCGTTATCCTAGCGATTGAATTTACGTTTGAAATTATACAAATCAATCGTTGCCAAATTGTACTACTTATAGCTTTAAACGATACTTCGTGTTCGCAATACATTTACATTACCACATATGCAGTATATAGCCGGTGCGAGATTGGTACGGTGTGCGTATAACAGTCGTCAATGTTCAGATTTGGCTTTTTGAGATGTTAAAGTTTTACTCTAAGAGTGCTTATGCTTTATTTGTGTGGTTACGAATGATTCAGATGCATATAATTTAATATTTTGTCTCCATTTTGAGAAAAATGTACGGTCTCGAAAATCGAGACTTCGTTTCGAGACTTTCGAGACCAGGATTTTTTCGAGACTTTCGAGACCGAGAGTCTCAAGACTGGAACCCCTATTCTCCACGTTGAGACACCTTGGCTTCATTTCTCTGCCTTTCTAATAACTGTTCAATCTGGGACATTTACAACAGGATGCATACTTTAAACAGTCACTACCAGCCACGATGCAGTTCATAACATTGAAGGACAATGCCACTTGTGGCATGAACGGATGCGAAAGGTTTCCTATTAATACGAGAGATCACCTTTCATTTAATAATACTTTAGGGTATAAAATTACTTGGTTTTGAGACCAAATCCGGATTACGGATTTGGTAAATCCGGATTCCGGATTTCAAATCCGGGCCAAAATCCGGATTCCAAAACCGGATTTATGGCGGGGATGGCGGTGATTTATTTACCCCCGGGAGACCCGCAAATTCAGCATCGTTTTCGGATGCCCCAGGCCATTCAGGGTCATACGCTAGGAGCGATATTTCGTTATTGATCTCTAGGGGTAGTGTGGTGACCTCGACAAGGTCACCTACGGTCAAAACATCAACTTCATGTCATGTGACATATCAAAATGATCATACGGGCCTAGGAAGCATGAATATATATGAAAAACCAGTTTTCTTCCCTGGGTACCGGAGAAACATCCAAACAGACGAACAAAAAATGTTTTTTTACCGGAATCCCCCTGGAATGCAAGAAAACAGAAAGGTCAAATATCAGTTTCTCAGGTTAAAAATATTTTAGTTTTGAACCAAAGGCTTTTCAATATGAGATTAATGACCGATTTAGGGGTCTAAGATCCATGGGGCAAAAGGTCAATTCGTACCTGGCATGAATCCTGGCCTCCGCTTTCTAGGTTTCCGGCACATAACTATTGGGACAACATCAGGATCAAAGTTATAGTTTAAAATGTTCGCCTATATATTGCATGAAATTGATGTAATACATACCATATTTTCCGTAATTTTCCCAGCATATTTGCTCAGATTACATCGGTAGTTGCTGATGACTGGGATGGTTACTTTACGAAGTGAGTCCGTGGTTCCCCCTCCCTGCTCTGTAGACCCAAATCCAAGTGCTGTGGCCAGGGCCCCTGTAAATTCTGTACTACTTGACCCAACTACACAGGCTGGTACAATTGGATTTGTAGGGTCAAAAATAACTGCCGGATAAAGTTTTAGGAGGGCTATGTCATTGTTCACGGTCCTGCGGTCATAGTAAGGATGCATTGTTATGCTCGTTACTTGAAATCTTCGAGCTTTTGCTGAAGAGCTCACGGATTGCTGGTAGAGCACAACGCTTATCCCGCTTGCCGACATTCCGTCAACGCACTATGTCCAGCCATACAGATATGTAGCAAATAAATGGATACTTTAACCAATAATGGGAGTGCTATACTATAAAGCTCCAGACGCTGAACTTAAATATAGGTCGGTTAATGGTCTAAAACTTACGTGGCTTGCAGTCACAGCGTACTTATTATTAATAAGGGTTGCACCTAAGAAATAAAATGCAGAGCTCATACTAGAAATAGTCATTTGCAGCTTAGACTGCAGCCTTGATGTTAATATGGAAATGGATTAGTCCGTAATATGTATTACCACAATACGGACGACTTCCGCCGCGCGTTAAAGCTGCGAAAAAGGGATATTCCGCAATGCTGGCGGGTCCTCCGCCAACAATTCGCTGACTTGATCTCCCACATTCTAAAGTATTTAGGACCAAAAAGCTTTTGTCTGTTTAATAGGGCATATCTATTCTATCGCCTGAAAAGGGTAACCAAACTAACCACAGGCAGCTCGTTCAACTCCGTCATTATGATCAGTCTCGTTGGATTGATCAAAGTCGAGGTCATCCACTAAAGTCGTAACCTTGGGGAATTTTTCATAGAAGACACTTTCGTCTATCGGAGGCCTCTGGTCGGGCTCAGGCTCTGACGTGGAGTTCTCAAGTTCGATGAACTCGGCGGAGCTTATTACAATAGTGCCATGATCTCCTGGAAATTCTCCTGTGGCCGCTATATGCAGATTTTGAAGGTATATTCTCATTATAACTCCTCTAATTATATTCTAACTGAGTACCAGAGTCAAAATTACGACGTACCATCATTATCTGTGGAATTGGCTTCCAGAGGGGACCTTGGGTAATTAGGCCTGCCTTTATCGCCTCCAATTACCTGGTAAAAATTCCCAAGAGCCTCTTCCGTATATTCTTCGTCATGTCATTCTTAACTAATTCCACCCTGCTCTCGGCTCCGAACTCAGTTTTATTGTGAACTCTGTGCTTTTCAACAATTTTGTATAAGCGGAAAAAAATGTACTTGTACTTTTCTTTCAGAAAGGTCAGACCTGATTCCATTTATGAATTTGTGCCGTTGAAAATTAAACTTGATTATTAGTCCGTAGCTCCTTATGCGAGATGATGAGGATGAGCTTATTGCACTGTAGCACCGAAATTTCTACTAGCGGTATGTCCCTGCACGGTATTTTAATTTCCGACAATAACAACTTTTGAACCGGAAGCGTTCAAACTTCAGCAAAGAAATAGGCGATCTCTGTTAATGAATTAGGTCTCTGATAGGTGATATGTTCGTCATATACCGTATTATCTGGATTAAAGGACTCCCTTTAAATAAACGCCTCTTTTCTAATAAGCGCCCCGCTCAGTTAGACGTTTTCAAAAATAAACGCTCTCTTCAAATAAACGCCTCCTCGTATGAATATACCGAGACTGTGCAGCAATAAGAGTTTAGAACAAATGTGCGACTTTGGTCAATCATTTCTCTTTCTACTTGGTTGAATTTAAGTCTTTTGCAGCAAATCATAATTTTGAGTGACTGAAACTCGTCAAACTGCGCATAAATGTAATATATTTAGAGAAAAAATATAATTATGAGGACTTTATACAGCCGGGTCAAACCATTTCTTGGAATAAACGCCTCCATTCTAATAAACGCGCCCCAGCAGAGAACCAAAATTAAATAAGCACAAAACAGTATTAGATGTAAATCCAATTTATTGGTCATCCTTTGCCATAAAAATTAAACGGTAATTCAACTTCGTGGTTGTTGCTGAACAACTAAATAAATATACATATGACTAACAATTTATTCGATCTATGATCCGGGATAAGTCAGGTGTCAGACATAAGGCAGTAATTAAAATCAGCGAACTCAACTGGCTGTTGCATTGCGCGTTAGAAAGTCAAACGTAATTTAAAAAAAACACCTACCCTGGGTCTTTAAAGGAATCGGTTAATGTTTCAACAAAGCAGTAGCCAGTTAAATTTATTGATATTAATTTACATTCGTTGCGGAACAATCAGATATTTCCTAGTATTGCTATTTATTTACATAAAATCGTTGGTCTGTATGTATGTATGTATCTCCGCTATGTCTTCTGGAACTACTGTACGGATTCAAATGAACGATACCTTAAAATCTTCCCAATTTTTAGCGAAAATTATTTGCCCCAAACAAAAGTTGACTTTTTGCAAAATACAATTTGCACCTAGTAGTAATCGAAGCTTTCCGGAAACATTGATATTAAGTTAGGTTAGGTTCAGAAAATTTCCGGAAACATTGATTTTAAGTTAGGTGACTTTCGGAAACTTTCCGGAAACAATGATTTTAAATTAGGTTAAGTTCGGAAACTTTCCTGAAACTTTGATTTGAAGTTAGGTTAGGTTCGGAAACTTTCTGGAAACATTGATTTTAAGTTAGGTTAGGTTCGGAAACTTTCAGAAACTTTCCGGAACCATTGTTTTAAGTTAGATTATGGTCGGAAACTTTCCGTTAAGCATTAATTTTAAGTCAGGTTAGGTTCAGAAGCTTTCCGGAAACATTTATTTTAAGTTATTTTTGGAAATTTTCGGAAACTTTCAGGAAACATTTATTTTAAGTTTGGTTCGGAAACTTTCGGAAACTTTCCGGAAACATTGATTTTAAGTTAGGTTAGGTTCGGAAATTTTCCGGAAACATTGGTTTTAAGTTAGGTTAGGTTATGGACGTGTTCATGGTACCGACAGGCCCGTACTCGATTTCCTTGAGACAATAGCGATCGGATCCGGTTTGGACGGGTCCAGTGGTGCCGGCTAGCACGAAATCGATTTCTTCGAGACAATAATATTCTACTCGGATTTGGACGGGTCCAGTTGTGCCGGCGGCCCCAAATTCGATTTCCATGACACAATAATTGTCGGATCGGGTTATGACAAGCAAAACGGTACCCGAAGAGTTATCCCTAATTCAGTCTCTCGGGTTTCCGTTCCGCCCATTCCCCCCGGATCGTAAGATCGGGTAACGTACTAGTACGTATATATAAATGTGGATTCAAGTAAAAAAAATTCCTTTCTACCTGCTGGACTGGAAGCAAGAAACAGAAGGAAAATATACACGTGATGAATTTGTTCTTTCCCATATTACTAAACTTAAGGTGACGGACGACAGACTGGTTAATCCAGGACAGGAAATTACACAATAACTGGCCAGGAGAGGTCAATCTTTGCTCTTATATACGACTACCTCCTTCTACGAGCTTGTGATTACTGAAAATGATCTTTTTGCTCCTTCAGTACCACAAGAAGTAGGTATTCAATGGAGCTTGTTTGCATGCAAAGCCTGTCATCAGTCATCACTATTATCTCTCCTCCGCGTACAGTTCCCTCCATACGTAGGTAAGTACTGACAATTTTTGTTTTGAATGCATTAAGAATGTTAAAATATTCTTTTGTGCTTACTACAACTTGAAGTATACAGTATAGATTTCCAAGTAGGTACTAAACTATTTGTAATTGGGTACTAGGTATAGCTAATAATTGGTTTCATACCACGTCCCATGCTATTTAAATTTAAAGGTTCCATTTGTCTCTATACCGGTTATTATCTCGACTTTGCTTAGTTTTGAACACAGTTAAGCCAGGGTATGCTGGACTAGGAACAGCAAAAAGAATGATTCCACGAATTTTGAACGAAGTCTTTAGAATTCTAGGATTAGGACATTCCGATTTACTTCCACCCGTCCAATTGCGATACAAGTCATCATATACAAGTTACAACGTCGCCCAGCTGACCCAAACAACGGGCTACGTTAAGCTAAAATACCGGAACCAGCATACCAAACTTTTAAAGAGGTGATCTAGGTCTTGATTTTTTTTTTTTAATACAAAATGCCCTCGCCCAATTTTGCAAATATCAAAAAAGTAAATATATAAGTAGCCTATATTTAGCCTATATAGCCTTAATATGAACTAACTTATTTCATCCTTTTAGAGTACACTCAAGCCAGACATACTTTAGGAATTTTTACTAGGAGCATTGATTTTAATTTTAGTCGCAGTATATGGATTGTGCAGGCGTGCAAAATGAAAAAGTGAACGAAGATACAATCGTATTAGTCTCTTCTAAATATTATATTACTTCTAAACGTAAGAATCGTTCTCATCTACCGCAGCTTCATACCTTCAATTCAATTATGACAATCACAGTTTCCTCTCGCGTATCTTTCTAGCAGGTAAAGTAGGCGAAAATATTACACAGGGCGCGACCGAGTCAGTGTAAACTTACGCAATAATACAAACTAGAATATCAAAAGCGTACACACTCGAATATTTTGGAATTTACAGGTAGCTTTAGACTCGCACTAACTCTAATAACCTTGACAATGTAACAGAAAAGGAATGCATTAATTATTCTTCACAAACTGTTGTAGATATTTGTTTATTCAAGCTAAAAAAATGTAGATTCTTGAATAGTTTACCTAATGTAGGTATAACCTGTTGCTTAATTTTTCACTTATTTTAGTGCTGATTAACCAATTATAAAGAAAGGAAACTTAGCGAACCAACTAACAATTAAATATAAAACAAAATAGCAAGATGTCATTTGTAAATGTGTTGTAAAAATCTGACCTTGGCATGCGACAGGATGATGCAGCTTCTCTGTGATATTCAGCAATATTCAATGCCGATTTTTTCCCTTGTAACGGCGTAAAGCTTGCATTTGTTTTGCTTTAGTGTTACTACCACTCTTTGAATTGTTTTCCTTCCCCCCACCTCGACCCAAAGAATCACTCTTGTGACCGCCGATAGCTGTTTTTGAGACTCCCTCCTCAGACTCATCATGCTTACATCCTTCCTCGAAACTCTTTCCGGGAGAACTCTTGTAAGGTTAGAAAGCAAAGCGAGTGTAGTACAACGACAACGTGCAACTTAAAAAATGAACAAGAGAAAATTTTAGCGTTGTGGTATACTAACCTGTTCAAGTTCACTCGTTTGACTCACAGGGTCACCACTCTCATCCGTAATATCTTCAGATGCCTCCTTATCCTCGGACGCCACCTGAATTTCATAGTAAATTAGAGATACACTCCACCGAAATCCTTTAATTTAAAAATTCTGAGAGATCATTTAAGTACCTCAGTATGTTCCTGTTTCTTATTTTTTCGTTTCTGCTTCTTAAGTGCTTTTTTCTGCTTCTTTGCATCCTTTTTTTTCTTTTCCTCAGATAACCATTCCAAGGATGCCATTCGAGACTTGGCATGCAGTGCCAAATCCAAATTCCTATGAAGAGATTGCACAACCACACACATGACGATCTCCCATGCCCGCTCTTCTGCCTTAAAGCGTTGGTGTACACGGTGGAGACGCTCGAACAAGCAAATTCCGAAGCAAGTCAACACTTCTTCTTGGGCAGTATCCATTGTTTGAACCTGACGCTTTTGTTCACTGCTACTGTAAATTATACAAACTGCTATTATAGATTTGGCGGAAAGGTTTAGAAACATGCTTTTTGTTAGGTGTCGGTGTGGATCATTTCCCGACTGCGGAATAAAGTGTCTTATATAACTAGTTATAAAAAATTATCTTACGTTCCAGAAAGCTCGGGAACAGCCCTTGAAATAAGTCTTCTGACGTACTCCGTATTCGAGTCGAGTTGGAACTCGGATTCATTGGAATTATACGTAATTCCGCTAAAAAGCTCCATCGAATATGCTTGTTCATTCCTTCGGTTTACTCCGATGGTTAAGACTCCATATGCCTTGATAACTTTAGCATAGTACTCTGAGCAAAAATGATGCTTTTTCAAGTATCCTTGCAGGATTTTTTCGAAATGCTCCCGAGAGATTATGGCTATTTTATCCTGACGTTTGACACTCATGTAGTCCCAAATCTCTACACATGAGCTGATCGAGTGTGGACGATGAGATTCCAAAGAGTGAAGGCTACAACGCTTTCCCTTTTTAGCTGCACTGAACTTACTAAACGATGCCAGCAAGTTTCGCATTCCGTGGCTATTATAAAAAGAGAGAAAGTATTAATTACTGGTATTTAACGAAGATACAAAAATGCTGAGTTCTGGATAAAACAAATAAATATTGAAAACTCACAGGCTGCAGGAACAGCCATAATTTGTAAACAATATTCACTAACCTAAATAGTATAACATAGCACGGCCAAAATTAATCTAATATCAGCTTAGTAAATACGTCGAAATTAATTCCCTGAGATAAAATCGACATTTTTGTTTCAGGCAGAGGTCAGTATGTTTAATGTCGTAATACTAGCTAGAAGTAATTGGTAATTGTTAACTTAGACCTACTCATGATGAGCAATTTCGATTCAATAATACTATTATTTTATTACCTAGGGTGATGTATCTCATAGAAGAGTGATTTCATGTCCAGGTTCACGTGGGACAAGTGAACGGACCCATCCTCCTCCACACAGAAGGGATAGTAAGCATGGTATCCATGAGCGACAACATCAGCATACGCGCATTCCGCACTAACCAAAAATATAGGAACAATATTAGCAAATACTCTTAAGTTAAGGGATGATTCAGTTAACAAATGAAAAATAGTGTATAGGTATTAATGGCATGTGGTATGTGATTACTCTGTATAACGTGTAAGCAATAACCAATAAGAGTAGGATACTCACCTTCGGCGGCAGCCTATGCAAGGAACCATCATTCTCATCTGACTGGTGACGTCCTTATAACATAAGGTAAGCGCTTTGATTAGTTCTGGTTTAGTGAACTGCTTATACTTATTCAAGAACTCTTGAAACTCAGCGTTAGAGGGAGGCTCTTGGTTGCACTGATGATTTAAGTAAGGATTATTTTCGAGATTCATTTCCATGATCATAATCGTCGGGACCTGGAAGAAAAACATCATGTTTCAAATATTAATACTAATAAACTATTAGCTGGGTATATTCTACTAATGACAATAGGAAGAAAGAACAACCAGGAAAGGAAGGGCGACCCCGATAAAAATGAAACAAATCTATAACTATAACCCATACCCGAAATTCAATCCAAAATCGGCATACAGCTAACTGCTACGATTAAGGTAAGAGGAAGGTTGGTTTATCCTTATAGTGCACCTGCACACCTCCAAGTTACGCCAAAGTTCGTGCGCAGCGAGTAATATACATATAGAACACCCCATTATACATACACTATGTGCGTCATGCTATTATTAATGCTTGACCACGATCCGGCGGCACCGGGCTGGGTCATTAATAAGAAGCTAAGTACAGACTAGTCCTTAGTCCTTACCAAGAGCGAGTCGTCCACAACGATGGGAATGTGATGGACATCGAGTTCCTGGTAGGCGACTTGGAGCGGACTGAGTCCCGTCCTGCACTTTTCCAGTCCGTCGGAGACGGTGAAGACATCCACGAGTCTAGCCATCATTCTTGCAATCGGAAGCTTGCAGCTGTAGGAAGTTGACCCTGTGCTAGCCTCACCAGATATTAGTTACTAATTACGAACTCGGACTCGGAGTAAAGCTGTCCCAAACGCAACTTTATTTTTTTGTTGGTGACGAAGAAGGTCTTGATGGCAGGGAGTCACAGTTACAAACGGGCGAACAGCTGATATGATGGAGCTACAAGCTACACTACTACGTACAATGAAGAAAGTGTAGAGCGTGTGTGATCCTCCTACATATATCTGACTCCTATAATATAGCATAGATTCCGTAGTTATTGACGGGGAAACGGAAGGAACGCAAGGCAAGTCTCCTATTATGTCTCGTCTCGGCACACCATCACACAGTGGGATATAATGGGTATTTTTTCGCAATGCCCCGCTTTTTCCAGTTTCTGGCACGAATTGATACTATAAAGCTTAAAAACACGAAAATACTGTTTATAAACTGATGGAAACCTGGAACATTTGGTAAATACCCGGAAAATCCGATTTTTAGGCTTTATCGGTTTTCAACAGACAGTTCAAATTTTTTGATACTAGCTGATGCACATCAACTAGATGACAGGTTATAAAAAAGAATCAGCGAAATCGGTTAACTTTTAGTTTATTCTAAGTCAAGTTCAGAGGTCAATCTTCGCCAAATATGGCATACGGCAGACGAAACTCGTGTCGATCAAAGATATGTAGCTATGTTTCAAGAAAGTGAAAGCAAAATTGAGCCAAATAGTGGGCAAAGAATTACGCGCTGTTAAAGTCGCCGAGATAATCCCCAAAAAATAAGAGACGATCAATGTGGACTGCTGTAATATAGCATAAACCCCAAAGTTGTAATATATTTAGTTATACGAATGAATAAAAGAATATTAATTTGAAATCGACTTATTTACGAGTTCTATACACGTTTACAGACATCAGAATTGATTAAATTTATAATCAAGTAATTATGATAAAGTGCAATTAACGTTAAGATTAAAAAAAAAACTAATTCGAAGTGATGCACAGCTACATTCAGCTGACAGAGGATCTCATTGCATTTATATTAAAGGCCAGATTTTTCACCTAGTCTACGGGGTTGGTACTTGCTAGATACTCGTTTCTGTCGAGAAGCAAAAACCCGTGTTTCAGGTAGCTGAAGCCGTGAGGTGTGCTAAGTTCCGCTTACTATTGTTTGTTAAGCTGCAGCTGGTAAATGCCGAGGGACTGGAAGAGACAGGTTCTCTGTACAAATGATGGCTATGGCGGGCCGAAACCCGAGAATAATGTATGTAAGTAAATAAATATACTATACTATACCATAATGTAAATATACAGTGAGGTTTTTAAAGTGGGACGGTTCGCCGGATTTAATTTTATCAGTCCACATAACCTCGCACTAAATCAGGTTCATAAACGTTTCATGTAGCATGTAGCTTCGTCCTCTTCCTTAATAATTTAATCAGGGAGTAAGCAAATCAGTACGGAAAGTAGTCGGGCTAGCTGAAACGTGTATGAACCTGATTTAGTGCGAGGTTATGAGGACTGATAAAATTAAATTCGGCCGACCGTCCCACTTTCAAAAACCTCACTGTATGTGCATCTATAATATAAAAGCGCTAACGGGCGGATCTTGGATGTTTCTGCGTTCGTCAATATTTACTTAAGGAACAGCTGAGAGGGCCTTACCGCATATGGCCAAGGGGATTGCTCACATGTAACATGGTCAGTAAATACGGCAAGTGGCTATTGGGGCTTTAAATACGGCAACTAGCTGAGGCTGAGCCCAGAGCCGAGCATAGAGGGAAGTGCGAACTCAACGACTCAGTCTGGAACTAGAATAGGGTTCAGTAGTGCGGGAAAAGGGTTTATTAGTTTTCACTTTAAACAAGCCGAACGAAGGCTGAGTCTGAAGTTTTAAATCTGAATTCCTTATAGATTAAGCCGCATATTTGTCAGTATGGTCCTTTTTTAGTGCTACTTACCATCTTCACCGTGGTCGATAGTAGCATCCGTAAAGCAATTAGACGGTTCATACAGGTTTGTCGAGTATTTTTAACAGTATGGGTAATTAATTGGAAATTGTACAAAAACAAAATGTTTCTTTTTACTATCCAACGACACTATGTATTACTGTTTTGCAGTACTTGCTGGTGGTAGGCGCTGTACGTTTGTTGCATTTGTCCTTTTTAAGTATTCCAATTTAATTGACAGCGGTCTCCTCAGCTCAATGATGTAGTCGCTAACTATTTGTGTAATTTTCTATTAATCATTGCAATTTTCCTTTGACTAGTCAAACAAGCCCGAGCTAACGCGGAACTACTAACTACGTCTTCTAATTACTTCTAGGGTACATGGGCCAAGGGTATTTGTTTCAGTGGAGCTATTTATGACGGTGGCACATGTACCCTAGAAGTAATTAGAAGACGTAGTTAGTCGTTGCGCGTTAGCGCGGGCTTGTTTGGCTTTATATATATTTACGTACATTTTTCTACATATATACAGAGGGTACGGCGGCCTTTCAATTTAAATTAGGCAATTACCTAGTTTAAACGACGACGATGGATCCTGCGAGTTGGTTCAAGGTGTAGATCATTTCAATGTGCACACTTCCGTAACCTCACTTTCCACTCAGCAAACACTTTTCTGACTGTTTCCGGGTTAACCTGGACCACACATCAAAAACCATTTTACAAAATCAACAAAAAGTTGCGAGCTTGTCGGCGGAAAAACCTCTGTTTCAGGTATCCAAAACTAAGAAAATCCACGGGACGGATATCAGGAGCCTTTTCTGGTATTTTCTTGTTGGGGATGATCGTTATATCAAATCTTGACTTAAGGTAAGCTGCCTAAGCGGCGGTTTTCTTCGACGTGTGCGGCCAAAAGTTTCGCTTTCGGATGTGATTCACAGCGTGGTAACGGATCTTCTTACGCATGACCATGACTAAATCTTCTTTAATTATTCGCCCAAGGGTTCGAGGACTGACCTTTAGCAGTTTTTGCCATCTGGTTCAGGCTAGAAGGTATTTCGGTCTGGTCTTTCGAGGTCAAGGCTGCCACCTTAAATAGCTGTTTCGACCTCACCGGATTTAGGTGAAATTTAGGGATCACAGGCACGTTTTCGGCAGCGGATTTTCTTCTATATGTTTTTATTCGATCTATGAGATATTGTTGACTGACTGACATTGTGATCCTTGACCTTAAGTCGGTTTTTGATGGCTCGCTGGCTGTACTTTACTTCGGAAAACACTTTTACGATAACCTCAATTTCAGCGTCAAATATCTTCGGCATGATGATAGTTAACAATATATTATTAAGCTTTGTCCAGAACGCCCTATCTCTGTGGCACAGTGCATTTTTAAATTTGAACAAGAAAACGTACGAATATAGGGTCAACGGCTCTAGACTCAAATTTTTGCGTAGATGCTTAAAATCCAATGTGCGTTCCTGGCAAATGACTCCATGACGCATTCCGGGGTGTCAAAGTTGGTCAAAAACCACCTTTTACAAAGTTTTCAAAAACTAAGGCATGCAGCATATCAAAATTTCTCTCCGCACCTCGGGATCACAAATATGGAATGCAACACGTGATTTGACAAACCAGTGACCCCCCATGACCCCTCAATGGTGACCCCGGAAGGTCAACCGAGGTCAATGCGGCTCGATCAGGACATGTGACATTCCAAATTGACCAGAATCCCTTACTGAGTGGTTACTCCATTGATGGGTTCATGATTTGACCTTTCCGTGGTCAATAGGTAACCCCGGAAGGTCACATGGGGTCAACCCGACCACACCATGTCATGTGACATATCAAAACAACGGATTCGAGTTATTATACCCAATGCATGCAGGGTCATATGCTACGAATGAATTTTTGATTTTGACTTATCGGGGTCACCTTGGAGAGGTCACCCACGGTCAACCAGACCATACCAGGTCATGTGACATATCAAAAGGACCGTACGGGCCTAGGGATCATTAATACAGTTGAGAAAGCAGTTTTCCAGCGTACCGGTAGCCCCATCATCCATCCTGGGGTGACCTGGAAGGGTCGCCCGAGGCGAATTCGAGTTAGCAACGGATTCGGTTTCCCCAGGCCATGCAGGATCATATGCTAGGAATGAATTTTCGATTTTGAATTATAGGGGTCACGTGGTGACCTCAAAGAAGTCACCCGGGGTAACCCCGACCACACAATGCTATGTGACACATCCAAATGACCGTATGGGCCGGGGGATCATGAATACAGTTGACAAACCAGTTTTCCGGCCTACCGATAGTACCACGACCCCAGGGTTCCCCGGATGGGTCGCCTTGGGTCAGTACCCGAGTTAGCGACGGATTCGGATACACTAAAATACACATTTCATACACACAATACCAATTTCTTTCAAAACTTCTTTAAAAATCATTAAATTGGCGGAAAATTTTAATACAATAAATAAACAATGGGGTTTATTTCAATGTTGTGATTCATTTCACTGTAGTGATTCGTTTTACGGTAGTGATTCGTGATTCCGTGTAGCGCGTAGGGCTACACGCAAGCGCTCGTAAGAGCACTTGTTGGCGGTCTAAGCTTAGTTCCGAATTCCAGCGAAAGTCCGCAATTTGAGTTCTCATACCAATTAGCTAAAGCATAGGCCTTTTATTAGATGTAGCTGTACCGTAACCCATGACCACGGTGTAAAACGGCCAAATGAGTCAGGTATAAATTGACGCTGTATAATTGCACATAATAAAATTTATACAGTCGAAGTCATTAGTCATTAAATTGTGCTCCAGTGTCGCTCTACGAACTGAAAGCTACATTTAATCCCTGTCTCTGTTTTCCTCTGTTCCAGTTGCGAGTGAAGGATGGCAACTGAACGTGAGGATGAGTACATGAATGATGCCGCGGAGGGCGGGCATGGCGAGGAAGAGAGCATGGACGAGCATAGCCTGGCCGGGGATGACGTGACCTATCCCGCCATTGACTATCCCGTTCTCCCGCAGCCCAACTTTGTTGATTGGAACTACGTTATGCGCCGAGATTGTCAGGAGATTATCCCGGGCCTCAGTTTGGGTACGAAAGTGTTTCAAACGAATTGCTGTGCCAGAACGAAGTTAGACCATCTCATAATTTGTACATTAATTTGTGTTGCAGGACCCTACGCATCTGCTACTCGGGCGGCTCTGCCTCAAATGAAGGCCAAAGGATTCACCCACGTGGTCTGCGTTCGGGAGATCATGGAACGACAGTACATTCGGCCGAATCACATGGAGCACTTTCGCTATCTTGTGATTGAGCTGAGCGGTGAGCTGTAACGAGTAACGATGTCAAGCTCTTTACGCTGGGTTTGCGATAATATTGGTCCTTTCACCGCAGAAACAATGCATGACAACATTATTCCGCACTTGCGGGAAGTGAATGGGTTCCTCGACGACTGTTTGAATGGTGGTGGTCGGGCCCTGGTTCATGGAAATGGCGGAAATTCTCGATCTGCCGCTCTGGTTATGGGATACCTCATGTGGCGGTAAGTTGGACCTTACAGAGAGAGTCACAGTTTCGCAATAAAATCCCACCAATGTGATTTCTGTGATTTCATTTGATTCCATGTGATTTGTGCCACGATTATTTAAAGTTGTTCTTCACACTGTCGGCCATATTAAATCACATAATATCACGCCGTGTGATTTCATGTGACTTAATGGGGAATCGAAATTTTAGTTCTTCATGAGTAAACTCACATGAATCACACGAAATCAGAGCCTCATGAAATCACAGGCAACAACACTGGTCATTAAATCTAGGTTTCGCTCAACAAGCCCTACAAATACAACTTCATTCCTTTTCTTAGTTTTGGGGTTAGTGCTGCAAATGCCCACGCCTGCGTCCAACAGCGACGGTTCAGCGTCTGTCCTAGTGACGGCTTCTTGGCTCAGCTCCGGGAATACGAGCCGATCGCGAAGGCCGTTCACTTGGTCCCCAAGACACTGCCCTCCATGAGCAACAAGCGCCAGCTGGATGATGACGATGATGGGGGGAAGTCCTTCAAGCATCAGCACCCGCCCTCTCGTGGAGATCTGATGTAATAAAGAGTCCCTTAGGCCTCGAAAATCTACTTCTCTAAATAATATATTCCTGACACATGTGATTATTTTACTAAAGTGTCAGAATAACGCGTATTTGGGCACCCTCAGTGTCCGAATTGGAAAATCTTGAAATGAAACTGAAATCGATATTAAATAAACTATGCTCCGTCATTTACGTCTACCGAAAATAAATCCCAAATTAACCCGAAGAAAAAAAAAGGACCTTACAAGATTTAGGAGAATATTTTCGATTTTGGGCTAACTGGTCATCCGACCTTAAATGTATCGTACATCATACTAGATCCTACCCTGTAAGTCCCGCAAGGTCCTTTAAAAGTCACATTTCTTGCTTTGAGTTATTTTTCACGAATTCAACGTTACGAAACCTAACCTAACTCCACCCTAAGTTCAACCTTCAACTTCAAGTTACCTTTTCAAAAGTTATTTTTGGTGAAATATGAAATATATTTGTCACAAATCGAAATATCTTTGGTGGGCTTATAATACTCTCCTAAACTGTAAATGGGTAGCCTGTCTTCACTGCTATCTATTTCCATTAATAACAGTGTAAGGAATCCGATTATACCAAAATGAATATACCTGTTAATCAGTACTACTTGTACTTGTACCTACTAATTAAATACAACTTGCTAATTAAATACAACTTACAACCGCTATCTACTACTAGGTATACCTAATGTAATGCTCTTTGTCAAACTAACGTATCACTGGAGTCGGAGTTGAGTAAATAAAATATACGACAACGCATTGTTGACTACGTAGAAAGGAAATTGTGTAAAGGTCTAACTTCTCATCAAATTTACAGCAAACAGGGATAAAAGATGGAACAAAAAGTAAAAACGGGGTAGCTTTTTCGTCTTGAATCTTGTGGTCTTTTCAGAGACGTATAGTCCGTGCAAAAACTTTCGGATATCCTTGTTATTTGGACAGTTTTCTTTTAGGTGGCTAGAAGAGTGCATTTACGATATTCCCGCCTATAAACCTGTCTCAAAAGTTCATTGGATATGCTTAAGACAATAGCAGAAGTGATCGAATAAGGCCGCAGTACCCACTGTATATAACTGCGAGCAACAGTAGTACTGTAGCTAAGTATTACCGGAGTAGAGGTCAATTTAAAATGCGCGTACTGTTGATATAGATGACAGGAGTAGAGGTCAATTTAAAATGCACCCTTGATCACCTAAGTAAGCGCCGCGCGAAGCTTATACGAAACCAGGGAGAATACAATAACTTTCCGCCTAATAAAATATCTACACCTGGCGGAGCAAGATGGCCCTGGATGAACTTCAGACCTGTTTCAGATTCGGTCAGCATGACCTAAGGAAATGCTGCGTATAGTTGTATTCAGCAGCATAACTAAGTATATTAAAACTTTGGGTTTATGCTATATTACAGCATTCCACATTGATCGCCCCTTACTTTTGGGTATTATTTCGGCAGCTTTAGCAGCGCGTAATTTTTTTGCCCACAACTTAGCTCAATTTTGCAGTCACTTTCTTGAAATATAACTACATATCTTTGATCGACAAAAGTTTCGTCTGCCTTAATTCATATTTGGTGGAAATATTGACCTCGGAACTTGACCCAGAATAAACTAAAAAACGCCATAAATCACCGGAATGTTAACCGGTTTCGCTGATTCTTTAACAATATATTATTAAGTTTAGTCCAAAATACCCTATCTCTATTACGCAGAGAGTTCGTCACGAAACAGCGCACGACCATGGTCTCAATGGTTCTGGACTCGACTTTTTTCGTAGATTCTAAAAATCAAAGGCTCAACTCTGGCAAATGACCCCTTGACCCCTTCCAGGGGATCAAAGTTTGTCAAAAACGACATTTTATAAAAGTTTCAAAAACTAAGGCATACAGCACATCAAAATTTCTCTTCGCACCTCGGGATGACAATTATGTAATGCACAATGTGATTTGACACGCCCGATTACCCGCTATGACCCCCCACCGGTGACCCCAGAAGGCCAACCAAGGTCAATCCGACTCGATCATGGCAAATCGTCTCACTGTTGTAATTCGTCTCATTGTTGCGATTCGTTCCACGGTAGTGAGTCGTCCTTCCGTCTGGCACGTAGGGCTACACGCACGATCTCGTGAGAACACTTTTCAATAATTATTCGTTTCACATGTGATTTGTTCGTCTCGCTGTTGTGATTCGTCATTAAGTGTGGCACGCAGGGCTACACGCCCGAGTTCGTCAAAGCACTTTTCAATAATTGTAGGGCTCCGACGAATACCGCGACACCTCAAACTGCTCCCGCTGCTAACACAAATGAACACGTTCAGATATCGTTTGCCGGTCACTGACCTCAATGCGAATTCCCAAATGGCTTTTTTAGGTGTTGCGGTATTCGTCGGAGCCCTACAATTATTCGTTTCACATGTGATTCGTCTCAGTTCTGATTCGTTTCACGGTACTGATTCGTCATTTAGTGCGGCACGTAGGGCTACACGCACGAGCTCGTCAGAGCACTTGTAGACTACAATAGTTTATTTTCATACTTTTCTTTGGGCTAAAATTTATATTTTTGTGGAGCTTTAACTAGAAGCCGTTTACTTAGTTAGATATGCTTAAAATGCTGGATGAAAATGCGCTTCGTTGATTTTGTAGCCGAGCTAAGACCCGCCTGGTCTGGTATTAATTTACGCACAGCCCCAACAGTACAATCTTCTGACACGAGTATTACTTGTTAGTTACATTAGAAGTTTACTAAGACATTGACTACCGTCCACTTAAATTCATTCCCATCGATTTAGACAACTGATTATTGACCCCCCGGGTAATGAATTCGCGTAGAATAAAACCTTGAACCTGTCCCGTTACTTGATATTGTAGACAGAAGTTTAGAACTGTGTTCTACCTCTAATTTGCAGAATTGTTTAATCCATTTATACATATATGTTACAAAGAGGAATTGGTGGCTACAACTTTGGTATTGTATAGTAGAAGTTCCACCAGTTCTTACTACGTTGATACTACAACCTAAGCCTACTACATTCTTTCTGTTTATAACAGCTGTATTGCAAAGACGGCCCTAGTATTTGTGCTTAATATTTTGAAACTCTAAAACACGGGAAATTCATTCATTATGAAAGCCTTCGATTTCCCTTCGTACACTCGCTTTGATCACTAGATCTTGGTTTTTCGCGCACTTCTAATGCTAAATGACTTCTAATCTAATGACACTTCTCATGCTGCTTGAGGTGAGCGCTCAGTCAGAACCTTGAGGGGCAGTAGCGACAGGGGAATTGGCGCTCTCCCGAATGCTTCCGCTCGTGACACTGGAGAGAACTCCGCTCAGGGCAGAACTTGCAGGCATAGGGCTTGATCCCCTTATGCATCAACACGTGGTGGACGAGATGGGAGCTCATGCGGAACTTGGCAAGGCAATAAGCGCAGGCATAGGGTCGGCCGACCTTCAGACCCTCGCCAGCCTGACCGTCATCTTCGCCGTAGTCGAAGAAGGTATTGGAACTCATGGCCATTGGCTGGAGAACGCATCCAGGTCCATGTGAGGACTTCCGGTGCGTGTTAAGCCCTCTATTGGTTGAGAATGTGTCTGCACAGTCTGGACAGTCAAAGGGCAGCTGCCCAGCGGCAGCCGACACTAACAGGTCAGAGATAAGGCCAGAACCTTGTCGAGGCGGGTAATGGCAAGCCGGACCTGGTATGGACTTTCAGGCTCCCATTGGTGTCGAATTGGAGCTCACAATTTGAACAGCGCCACGAGCCCTCTTCTTTGATTTCAAGTTGGGGAGATGTGGGCACGGTAGTTTCGGCAGATGCCTCTTGTTGCATGACACCCTGTGATTGTGATCTGGAAAGTTCGGGAATTAGCAGGTCAATTGAAGCTCTGCAGCTCCGCAGGCAAGAATGGGCTTCTAGAGTGGCGTAGTCCGCGAATTCACGCTGACACTTAGGACAAGTCCAGGTGGACTCTCCCTTGATTTCCACTTTAGGAGTTACTGTGCATGACCAGCTATCTTCATCAGGAGTTTCCGGAGTCCGTTACTTAAATCAGGCTCAAGCAGGGGAGTACAGAGCTCCTACTCTGGGCTTTAGTAAACTGTGAGACTGAATGGCTTTTCTGGTTCTATTGAGATTGAGCCGGTTGGCTGCTATAGTACAAGCCTTCTCTGCTCTATGCCTGTCTCGTTTGTTAATTCTCGATTTTCACTTCATCTCAAAACTTCTCATCAACTAATTGGGATACATTTTATTAAGTTGCATATTTGGATTCTAAAGATATGTCTGCGTCTAACCGTATAAGAAATTAATCTTTACGAAAATAATGAAACATCCTAAATGAATTTCTAAAATAAAGTACATCACAAGCATTTCTTATGGGACTAAGTTACCATGACGGGTATGCTAATCTTCGGTTTTCACTTCATCTCAACACCTCTCAGCAACTAATTGGGATACATTTTATTAAGTTGCATATTTGGATTCTACACATATTTCTGCGTCTAACCGTATAAGGGTATAAGAAATTAATTTTTACGAAAATAATAAAACATCCTAAATGAATTCCAAAAAAAAGTACATAACATGTATTTCTTATGGGACTAAGTTACAATGTCGTTTCGTTAGGTTTCGTATCGAAAATTAGCATATCAGACATGGTAACTTAGTCCCATAAGAAATACATGTGATGTACTTTTTTTTAGAAATTCATTTAGGATGTTTTATTATTTTTGTAAAAAATAATATCTTATAGGGTTAGACGCAGAAATATCTGTAGAATCGAAATATGCAACTTAATAAAATGTATCTCAATTAGTTGCTAAGATGTTTTGAGTTGAAGCGAAAACCGAAAATTAGCATACCAGACATTGTAACTTAGTCCCATAAGAAATACATGTTAAGTACTTTTTTTGCCTGAGTGAAACCCCCATAACAACAACATTGTCCATGTAAATAAACAAGTCCAAGGCGGAAAATGTTCGTTCCGAAGTATATGCTTCTAGGCCCCCCCCCCCCCTCTAAATTTTTCCCCGCTAGATTGTGGGGAACCGGCTAAACGTACGCGAAAAATTAAAGACGCATAAAATCCGTTGAATTGGGTTCGACGGAAAACTTCGAAGTTTTCAATTCCTTGGACCCAAACACCTCAAAAAAACTACCTCGATATGTCGTTTTAATCCACTTCCCAACTACTTAGGCATCCCAGCAGTTGAAATAATTGTAGGCCATACAATTGGCTTTCAAACAAACTTAATTGGACATCGGTAGGTCAAAGGGCTCCTGAGATATCTGACCTTTAACCAACCGATCTGGGGTCCGTTTCCTAACACACATTTATATAGGGAACTCTGATCCCCACTACCTGTATTGTATAGTCTCAAGTCTCATGTACATCCCCCATCACCCGTAACAACGTGAATGTTTATACTCAGAAAAAATATGTTCAAGTGCGATGATGGTTTCGGTTTGAAACATGGCTTATGACATCAGAATCAGTTGTAACCCGTCAAAATTCGGAAATAAAAAAATGCTCCTAGTAAAACGTCGCTGAGTATGCCTGAGTGTGGTCTAAAGAGGACGAAACAAGTTTAGTTTTCTACTAAACCATAACTACTTTGTGATTAGTGAAAGTTCACGAAGGTCCCTTGGGAAAACCAATTTTATATGGTCAATAATTCGAAGGTGAAGAGGCTCCCTGTTCTTACCCTTTCCTCGCCCGGTTCAATGAAAACAAAATTGTAGTCATTTAAGTTAGGAAACAGCTTGAATTAATTATGTCCAATTAAAGTGCAAATACAATCATGCGTATTCACAAAAGCCGAATCATAAATCATGACTTACCAAGGGAGCTTCACGAACTTTGACTAATCACAAAATAGTTACGGTTTAATAGAAACTTAACTTCTTTAGTCTTTTTTAGAGCACACTCAGGCATACTCAGCGACGTTTTACTAGGAGCATTTTTTTATTTAGAAATTCATTTAAGATGTTTTATTATTTTCGTAAAAAATAATTTCTCATACGGTTAGACGCAGACATATCTGTAGAATCTAAATATGCAACTTAATAAAAATGTGTCACAATTAGTTGATGAGAGGTTTTGAGATGAAGTGAAAACCGAATATTAGCATATCAGACATGGTACC